>BSBK01002686.1:7500-305000 GCA_027943335.1 Chamaecyparis obtusa
CTTGTGTCAGAGCTGACTAGGCAGAGGTAACAAATGGTATGATGACATCTGGCTGTTTGTAGGCGGGCCCAGGCTTATAAAGTATTTTCTAATTTCTGGCGGCTTAGACAAAATGTTTAGTGGGACCGATTGCCACATGTTGCTGAGATGTTAGGTTTTGATTGGCCATGGATTTTAGGTATGCAGACATGTCAGTGGGCCTGAGAGTTTCTAAGGGATGTAGAGATAGAAGATCTGACGGTGGGCGTATCATCGCATAGAATCTTTTGAGGCTATGCGACCTTATGCCAGCCGTTCGATCTAAGGCTTATAAGGAGTGGGTCCAAAATGCCGATTCATCATCGACGTGCTCAGTTTTCATTGGTCAAGGGTTTGGTGATGTGTAAAGTGATTTTTAAAGGTTTTTTGTTGACTGTTGTGGGATTCTATGAGCCGCCCAATCTACCGAGAATAAAATAGATCAACGGTCACGTTTTAAAGTTGAGTCGGTTACCATTTTTATTCAAATTCAAATATCTTGCAGGGTTTTTGCTAGGGTTTTTAAACTAGTGAGTCATGTAAATCAATACAGTGGCCAGGAATTGAATTTTTTAGTATAGATTGCAGTTGGGAAATGATATAGAAAGCATGAATTATAGCTAAAATCCAATTTTGTTTCCTATGATGCCGAGCCAAATGAATATCAGGGTTGAATTTTTGCAGAAGGGCATTCATTGCAGTTGGACAGTGTGATGATAAAATCAAATTTGTGAAAATTGAGCTAGGAGTAGCATTGAAGACATAAAGCATGTCGGCTCAGTTGAAAATATCTCACCTGTTTCAGTAGTGTAGTTATTGTAAACCCTTTGGGGTTGTTGTAAAGGTTTTTTAGGTTAATTTTTGTAACCCTAGAATGATCGGTTGCTTGTTGCATCTCTTGGTATAAAGGGATTTTTCATGATCATTCTATGGGATTGGAGTTTAGGTATTAAAAAGATAGAAATTTCTAAAACCCTAGCTTTCAGTCAAGGATTGTAATTTTTGATATCATTTTATCAAACAATAGAGAAGTATAGGTTGTTCTTATCTTGCAAGCTTGTTATTCAGGATACTGTATGCACATGGTGAAAGGTTATACTTAATACAAACCTCAAATTTTTGCTCTCCTTTGCTCTATTCTTTAAATCTTTAAATCTTTGCATAAGATTTATGTGAATGTATTGGTGCTTTGAGTTCCAACCTAGAGTTAGATTAAATATTTCTCAAAGTGGAATATGTGTTCTTGGAGTTTATTTGAAGTATTTTCATAAGCAGGAAAGAGTTGGGATATTTGTGTTTATGTCTAAAGACCAATTTCAGACACCATTGTATTCATCCTTTTCCTTGATATTTTCCCCAATAGATAAGGCACTGGCTTGTATTCTCCTATCTTTGTGTTGAGAAGAGTGATTCAAACATTATGATCCCAATCATTTAAATCACTACCAGTCTTTTACTTTTATTTACATTTATGTATTGTCCTACCCAGTGATGGAGAATCAATGAACAATAGGTTCTTGTTTAGTAGTCTCTCACTATATTCATCTATTGAAAGATCCAATAAAGAAATAAGGGTCAGAGTTAGAAATATCAGTCAAAGTTAATAATATTGGATCAGGTGCACCCGCCTTGGTTTTGCAGAGCCAGAAGTAGAAGAGGGTAGTCTTATCCCTATAGTTGGACCAATTGCTTATAGATTGCTCACATTTGGAACTAACCAATCCTTAATATCCATCATGGGCATATTGGTATCTCATGGAGTGTAAAATCCTATCCAAGAACCAACAACTTGCAAATCCTTTAATTCACCTGAATTTGAATTGATCAACAACCTATAATGTATCTTCATCCACCAATTAATAATACTTAGTTTCCTTCACCTTAAAAACATAACTCTTAAATACATTTTCTATCTCTAATACATTAATGCGATTTCCATCAGTTATCCCATTTTAAAATGAGGCAACGTGTTTCTTTTTTAACATTTTTTCATCACCCATTTTGAAAAAAGACATAACATTTCATTTTTTTAAAACTTTTGAAATTAAAATTTATTCAAACAACTCATTAAAATTCTTGATAGCACATTATTTAGGCTATGATATAACATTTCCTTGACTTGTTTCCAATTTGTAATTTTTATTCTCTCATTCCATTGGTGGAAAATTTGAGTCAAATTTTTAATATTATGACTTCAACTCCATCATATTCCAACTAGCATTGCAATCATCTCTATCAATCTAGCTTATGTTCTAATAAAAAATTATCTATCTAATATAGTTACCATCCATACCCAAATTTCTTTGATTCTTCTTCCATACCATGACACTCTCTCTATATGTGATTAATTGTTTTATTTTTAAATTGCTTGAGAATATCCATAGTTTTACAAAAAATAGAGTTCAACCTCTAGTCTAGAGTTCTTCCACTTATAAATGGATTAATTTTTATTGTTTAATCTCCTTCTATCTCAATTTTACTTAGATCCAAGTCTATGCATAGAAGATAGTCTTTTGTTAAAGATTTAAATTATGAAATATTATTGGTATCCACCTCCAATGATTTAGCCAATTTTTCTATTAAATCACCACCCTAAGAGTGGACAATGTATCCTACTTCTAATATGCATGGGTTGCCTCTATAAGCACCATCAAAATTTAGTTTAAACTATCCTTCTTTAGGAGGAGTTTATATAAAAATTTTAATGCTAATACTATATTTTTCTCTCCTAATGAAAATATAAGAAGGAATGTATAGAAATATGAAATTTGTTATGACTCTATCATCTTGATTGGTGAACTTCATTTTCTTATAGAAAGATGAATTTATTATACTATTAATCACCTCAACTATTGAAGCCTCAATCTTGTTCACCAAAATCTTCCAATTCATTTTCTTTTCCTTAAAATTTCTTAAATTTCTTTCCTTCCATATTTCCCATTACAAAAAGATGGAGATGTGATCTGTAAGGCCACATACAAGAATGTATAATATAGCATAAGCTAGATTTTAAATAAAGCCATGATATCATTGGGTAGATAAGATATCCATCCCAGCTTGGCACATAACCACTACCAACACTTTTGGGCATATGAACAATTGAGAAGAAGGCAATTGATTATTTATTCATTATTCTCACATAAATAAAATATTGATTTCCCTTCAAAACTAATCTTTTTAAACCATTCCACTATGAGTATCCTTCATTGGAGTATTTCCCATGTGAATATGCCTATCTTTGGGAGATGTGAATCTTATTCCAACATAGTCAAATTGGTATCTCTATTATTTTTAATCTATTTCTTTCCACAATAGCTCTGTATCTAGATTTGGAATTTTAGAAACCTGTCATGGATCCATTCCAAATAATTTTGTCTTATTCATTTTGTAATTTTATTTTCGTATCATCCAAGATGCTTCTAATTTGATCTATATCTTCTCTTTGAAGGGGAAGATTTTCAAATGCCTTCCACTTCTGTCTTAGTGAAGAGTTTTTGTCATTCATTTCTAAATAGTCTCTTATATATAACTCCCAAATTTTCTCACAAAATCCTCTAATTATTCTTGTATCCATATGATTGTTTATGATTGGATATCTCCCCAATAATCCTTCTAAAAAAAATCTCTTTGACCATCTACCACATTCTATGAAATCTAATTTGTGATTAATTCCTTGGATTTAATCATAAATTCCATAGATCTATGAACCTTTAGGAGGATTTGAGACTCTAAATATCTCCATGTGACTTAATTCATATAGGTATTTTCCTTTGATGTTTCTCACCCATTTAAGATGATAATATTTATATAGTTTCCAAAAAAATTTCACTCCCAAGGTTATTTTTGCCATAATTGATTCCTCAATCCAACCCCATTAGCTTCTTGATGACCTACAATTGATTGAATATCTAGATGAACTGAAGAAACAATGATTAGAGATCACTGAGCTATTGAAGTGATATGTAAGATGATTAAACCAGTCAATATTTGTCATTGATGTAAACTCATTTTGAATATACTTATCATGATAGTTACAAACATCTGAATATTTGTAGAAGGAAGAAAAGGTGAAGAAATGAGATATCTACATAAGGAAAAGATCGATATGATAGATAAGGATAAGTTATACATTGGGTAACTTATCGATGAGTCTATGGCTTTATATTGTTGACTTGAGCATGTTACATGAATCTATTGTGAAGAAAAGATTTGAATTGAACAAGTTAATGTGGTCAGTAATTGAAGACTTCTGTATACACCAAGCCAATGCAATATATACTGAGTGACAATAATAACTGAGTATGGATGAAAACATTAAATGCTAAGAACAACTGACTGAAATTGATGGGCTGGAAATTGTTATGATTTTAAGGTAAAGGATGAAGTTAGTTATAAGATCCATGACTAACATAATTCAGAGATGATCTAAAGGATGAGATTGAAACATGTTATGCACACATCTACCATGGAAGGTTTAAGCAGAAAAATAGATGAAGGAGATTAAGAGGCAAAATTCGATGGATGGTATGAAAATGGTTTAATTGTCTATTTAAGACACATGAGTTTCATTGTTGAAACGTGCCAGACAAAATATAGACTATAGAAGATTTCATGTGGAGACATTATTCATGCATTCCTGATCAAACTGGTTACACACAAAACTGAGCTATAGACATAACCGAGCGTCAAAGATATATACAACAAGTAAAGTAAGCTGCAAAAATATTGAGGAAGTGAATTGTTTAATGATCAGATGAGTTTTATGAGCATAGCATAGATCTGAATATTTGCAATTGAGTTATATTTTAATCATATCAGAACTATACCAGTTTAACCATTGATTCAACAAAATCTCTTAACCAAGTGGACTTAACAGTCTTATTATATTTCCATATTGTTAAGAATGGGAACATTGAGAGGGGGGGGTGAATCAATGTTCTACAATTAATGTTTTTCTACTTCTTGAAACTTAGCCCAATTACTTAAATATTGAAATGAATAGTAAAGAAAATAAAACAATCAACCATAACACATAACACAAGACATGTTTACGAGGAAACCTTGGCCAGAGGAAAATCCCTATGGGAATTAGCACCCATCAATAATTGTACTAGTCTTATGAACTTGTTAGAGCTCCTTTTCCCTGTTAGGAACAGTCATTACAATACTGAGTACAATGAATCTATTAGGAGTCTTGAAGAACAAAACCCTGTTAGGGGTGGATGGCTCACTGCCAGAGCTCACTACCCAAAAAAGAAGGCTACAACCTCCTGGTTATTAGATACACACTATATCTAGAAGGGTGAACTACTGCTTTGACACTATTGTCTGATGAGTTCCTTTTGTGCATTGTTGCTCTAACTTCTTTTAGAGCTTTATATCATACTTATTGAACTCACATACTTATACTCTTCTTTATATCTTCCATGCTCTACTTCTCCTTTAAATAAAAAAGTGCATGTCATATATATACATGCTGAATGGGTGCAACCAAAACTAAAATGTTGTGTCAGCCTAAAACCTAACACATACAATGCTTCCAAATTAATTGGATGAAGCATGTTTACATACAATAATAATAACATGTTTACATGACTATTACGATAGACACATAGCCTTTAAAAAATAGAATGATACACGCTAAAAAAAAACTTCCTATCGGTTGTATGCTATGTTATGCTCTGCCGCTTAACTACCAGTGTCACTTAGACTTGATGTAACTTCTCGATGCTATCAAATATGACCATGCATTCTCAAAATTAACATAAAAACATAATCAAAATATTATATCCAAGGGCACATACCAAAACTCGATCATACACATGTGCATCGATGCTCTGATCATCAGGTGCTTCACTGTCTGCACTGTCTTCCATTCTTAACTATCAAAAATTCATATGACTTTGTTGCCATAATGACAACATAAAACTAGTCATATATTCTTAGTAAAGTCAACTTGCCAACAATCTCCCCCTTTGTTGTTAATGGAAACAAAGGAATATGGCAAAGTTGCTAAAACTTAAGTTTACACAAAAATTCAGCTATTATACACTTCTCTGCATATGTGCAGCATCATATACTATTCTATCTCCTTTATACCATATATACTACTCCTCTTTTGACATTAATGACAAAGGTGCTCAAGAAAGGAAATCTTTAAGTACTTACACAGAATATACATCAGGATATGCAATTTGAAGGTTTTTTATTTCTTGTTGCCAAAATACCTTAAGTACATCAACTTCATATGTGAGCTTCTCTATATTTTCTAAATACCTTCAATTTCTTGTTGCGCATAATGCATATGTGAGCTTCTCTATATTTTCTAAATCCATGCAGGGGCCTTGATCATATGTTACTATTGTATCATATATATGCTTGATGTTCTGATTTAGTACATCTAGTGAGGGCGCTAGTGCATTTCTTAGCTATGCTTGTCTAGCCCTTATCTTTACGATCTCTTTTTCCACCTTCTCTATTTTATCTATCTATCCTTGATAAACATTATTGCACATATTTATGTCTTGAGAGGGATCTTCAACTGATTTTCTTACTACTACTATCATAGACTCTACTTCCTGAATCTTCTTAGAGTGGTCTGAAGTGAGTTTATCCTTGTTCATGCAGTCAGTTATCATCTTTCTTCCTTTTGCTGCTAACTCTTTTAGCATTGCTTGACCAATCTTAAGAGAGTTTAGATCAAGTGAGAAATTGTCTATCAAATCATTTAGCCTTTTCTTATTGTATTTCTCTTCTACAATTTTTGTTTTCGAGTCTTCTAGACTTGAAAAGCTTTCTTTGAAACTCGACAAGATACTGCTAACATCATCCACTAAGTGAACACTAATCAATTTCTTATCCTCAGGAAATAAATTATTTAGTATGCTAAATGATTCCACAAATAGAGGATTCCTCATTACTTGTTTTTCTTTGGCTTTCTCCATAGCCATCACACTTATCTTTATCAAATCCTCTTCTCCCCATGAATCTAAACTTGTTGTATCAGGAGTCAAACTTGACAACAATGATATTGATGGTTTAGGAGTAAGAAATAAGTCTGTGCTTTGACTTATATCCATACTTTCACTCTTTATCTTTACTAGGATCTCAACAGAAGGCTCTTCTTTAAGTTCATCTTCCTTCTCATTTTATTGTCTTGTTATATCTTCAATTAGGACTTCTTATTGCATAGGTGTTTCTTCACCGCATAGGATCTCAACTTCTTCAGTACTCACAAATGCTTCTTCAAACTTATCTAGATCATTATCTATTGCCACCATGGATATTTCAACATCATCAATCACAATTGTTTCATCTTTTATTTTCACTGCTTCGGTAGGTTCCGTAACCTTGAGTGAAGAATCTTGTGGACCTATCATAGGTACATTTGAAATCTCTGATTCTTTTACTTTCTTAGAGGGAACTAAAGTGGCTTGGGGTGCAGGCGCAGAAGGTGGGTACATGTGTCTATCCAAAAACACTTTCTCAAATGCTTTCTCTGTTTCCTTTGCAATCAAATCATAATCATTATTCATTATATGTAGAGTTCTGATTTTTGTTCTTAGATGAGGCTTTACCAAATCTAACAGCAATATTTTCTCTTCTAGTGAACAAACAGGGTGGTTGTCATCCAAAGTCTTTTCTCTAATTCTCATATCCTCTCCTATATCTTGTCTTTTTAGTGAATCTAATATGTTCCATACATGATCAGGAATGACTGTCTTAAGTTCCAAAACTAACTTTTTGAACTTGATCATATGCTTGATAATCATAAAATAAATTTCCGATTTATCAATCTCATGATATTTGTCATAGAATTTTGCAATCTAATCTATCTTGCCTTCATCAACAACTCTAGTTCTCAAAACTTCCAAATTTGGTCTGAATCCTACCTCAGGAGGTGCTTGAGTGTTCTTTCCTTTGCTTCTAGTTGTTCTTGAGGATGGGTGGCTTGCGCTGGTTTTCTTGTTTCTTCTAGATACCTTGCTTGGCTTAGGAGGTGGAGTGGACTCCAAATCAACTATAGTTGTAGGCGTTGAGGTGTTAGCATCAGTCTTACTCTTCTTCTCCTTTAGATCATTTAATTCTTGAACTTCTTTTGATGGGGGTGCACTCTTAATTTGCATAGCAATCTTGGCTTCCCTTGCTTTATCTATGTCTACTTGGGTGACACCATGAATTTTCAGAATATCTAAGGTAATCTGAGATGCTTTTCTCTTAGTTGCTGCACTGTATTAAACATAATCAACTTGTCTTGTCTTCTCTTCATATGTGCCCCATCTAGGTTCATTTTGATCCTTAGGTGCTGATAGGAGGACTTGTGCATAACCCTCCAAAATGTGCTCATCAACCTCATAACCAAGTGGATGAATCCACTATGTTCTAGGCTCAACTACTTCCATGCATGTAGTATCTATTTCCACCATGAAACATATAGAGTCTTTATATCTCTCCACTATATTATCAGGTATTCTATACCTTCTTTGCATCTTGATTTTGAATATTTTAATTTCTAGATCCATATAATCCTTTAAAGTGCTCTTTGATGTTTCCTTAAATGAAATTTGAGGCAAGGTAGGTATGCTTTTGTCAAGATAGAGATCAGAAACCTTACTAGCTATATGAAAGTACATGTATATAATCAATGAACCAAATCTGAATATTTTTCTCTTATCATGCTTTATAGCTCTTATGTTGTCTAACAATTGTACGTGCAAGATATCGGAAAGGTTAAACTCACCATTTTCTTTCACTATCCTTATTGCTACCAGAATTGTAGCTGCGGATACACTATTCACTCTATTTACATGCTGGAACTTGTATCCAAGGATCATAGCCATGAGTTTAATGTATTTATACTCTATGGCCTCAATAGTCATGCCTCACTTATCACTCTTGGACTTACATGTCTGCTCAACCTATTTCCTAACATCTTTTCCTATTGGAAGAATGGCACAAGTCTTAGAAAGTCCGATCATCTCATGAATGAGATCAAATGTAATACGGACAGGGACTTCACCAATCCAAAAAAAATCATCATTGATGAAGGGTGCTCTCCTTAATACCACAAACACATAACAAAAATAGAGAACAATAATAATTTGCAAGAATACAAAATGGGCTTCTTGTTATCTCCACAAATGTAGAATTACAAATTTTAGAATTATAATATGCAAAGCCACATGGGCATTTTCCCTTACAATATTTTTTAGGACAAAGCCTCTAATTATTACCTAGAACTACTCTGAACTACTCTGAACTGTCCTAAACAACACTACGAGCCTTCCTTATATAGGCAATTTTCCACCACCTGGGAAGGTTCCAGAAACTTAGCCATTAAGGCCGACCTACCCTAGAATTATTTTATTTTTCAATTTATTACATCAGAGTCAGCACAAAACATCTTTTGAAATCCAAACATAAATTTTGAAGGAAGTTTAGTTTTTTCCATTTTAGGTGGCCCAACTATTAGGAATAGTCCCAAGAGATAACTGAGAGGGGGGGGTGAATCAGTTATCTACAAGTTTCAATTCTTTATCCAATTAAGTATACTTAAACATAAAGCATAAACAAAATGAAAGAACACTTGAACTCAACACAATATTTTAGTTATGGGGAAACCCAAATAGGTAAAAACCCTGGTGGGAATTGACACCCACTAATATTTTGCACTAGTGTATTATGATCCTTGTTAGAAGATCCTTAACCCTGTTAGGAGTTTCTCTATAATATATTTAGTACAGTAGACCTAGTCAATGGTCAAACCCTATTAGGATTCTTTTACAATAGTCCCTATTAGGGGAGATGATGCACTGTCTGAGAGCACACTGCTCAAAGGGGTGAAGGCTACAAACTTATGTTTAATAGATATACACTATATCTGTATCTTGGTGAATTGCACTTAGACCTGCTATCTGGATTAGTTCCAATGTATAGCTCCAACACTTTACTTGGTCACATAGACCTTCCTTTGATGGCTCAACACTTCACACACTCTGATCTACTCTACTTCATCAACTATGAACCACACTCAAGCAATAAAAAATGAATACCTATAAATATCTTTTCTCCAAATGATATAATCAAGTCAGCCTGTTAGAACCTCCTTGAAATCATATTAGAGAAGCCATAACAAACTCCAATAACAATTCAGTCAGCTCTACTAAGAATGCAACACATTCTGTGTTAGAAATAAGGAATACTAAGAGGGGGGGGAGGATCAGTATTCTAAAATTTTTTACTTTTGCCCAATTATGGATATAATAGATTATCTTAATGCATGCATAACATAGACAGCTAAAAAACATGCATAGCAATAAAACAAAATAACTCATAACACATTATTTGTTCTCAAAGAAACCCTGGCTAAGGGAAAACCCTGGTGGGGATGGTACCCACAAAGATCCACTAATCAAAAGTATCCTGCTAAGGATGTTGACCTTGTTAGGAGTTTATTACATGCATATAGTGTCTCAGTCCTACTTAAGGGACTATAGGCCTTGTTAGAAGCCTCAAACTTGTTAGGAGTTGGTAGTACAAAATGTGATTACCAGATGAGCCCACTACCCAAACAAGTAATATACAATATTCACTGATTAAAAAAAGTAGTTCAAGGTACATAACCTTATACTACTTTCATCAATATCTCTTTGCTTCTCTTTCACTATCGCTATTACATGCACATATTCATTACTTCACTTTTTAAAATTACATCTTTACATATCTTTATACAAGTTATTAAGATTAATAACTTTTCCAGTCAGCTATCAAATTACAAAATATCTTTATCCAAGGGTTAACATCTAGGATGTCATCCCTTTATATTGTTAAGTCATTATTTTGATAAACAAAATAATCCCTTAACTCTTTATCAATTCTATCTTCATATTCTGTCTTGTCAGCTTAACACTGTCTTTAGTAAAAATGTCATAACTTTTTCTGTACATGTCATACTGACTTGTGCTATGAGGTGAGTCTTCAATAGTCACCATAGTGTCTATGTTCAAGTGCACAAGCATTGAAATTACTCCAATCAACATCGCCAATCAAAACTGTCTTCAGGTTCACTGGCAAAAACACACTGTCTCATACTTAGATAATTTTGCATTGCGCTCTAACATACTAGCTCTCTGACCTCTATGATCTTCATGTAGATCATATGTTTCTATAATGACAACATTGATTTAACCAACTCAACCAAATTGCCAACATTCTGGGACCTGTCTAATAAGATAATTGTAGATGCATGCTACACACTGTCGGCTCTACCAAAACAACTGGATCTTTCTTCTCAAGCTGAATTACTTCATGCACTCTTAACCAAAAAACCATAAATATTCTCTAAGATTAAATCCAAGGGTGCATACCTCAAAGATACGTGCAACTCCATAACCAATAAAATCTATGTCGGCTCTTCTAAATAAACATAGGAAACTGCTACTGGCGAATAGCGACTGGATAACTTCACTTATACTAATTATCAGACTATGCATCCATGACTAAACCATCACTAACATGTCTTCAACATATATCCAAGTGCACAGGGCTCCATGATAACTGTACAAACAACCATACACATAACACTGTCTATTACTCTATCAGGAACACTGCTGACACAAGTTGCTATATAACTGTATGTACTAATAGTTAACCTATGTGCCCATGATATCATGTTGATATCATTTCCATGCTACATATGCTAAAAGCTTACTGCATAATACTTCCACACATGCTACTTTCCATATGTTGTCATCAATGATAAACATACACTCAATACTGGCCTGTTGGCAAATCTCCAACAATCTCCCCCTTTGGCATTGATGGCAACATGTGGAATGAAAAACCACCACAAATCTAAATGAATATTTCTTTTATAGCATTCTCCATTTCCTCATCAAAACTCCCCCAAAGATGAATCCTCCATCTGTTGCAATATTTTTCAACATTCTCCATTTCCTCAACTGAACTGCTGTCATAATTGAATACTGCTCCCCTTTAGTATATTACTCCTTTTTACTTATGTTTTTCATGACTATATATTACTCCCCCTTTGACATCAATGGAAAAGTGCACCATTCATTTTAAGCACCGGTACTACTCCTAAGGTAGAGTAGTCAACCTTCCATCAGTCCCTAAGGACTGATGCCTTTCCTTCTTTCTTCTAAGAAGAATCAGGGAAGGGAATTACTCCCAAATTCTCCCTCAGATACTCAAACATATCCTTAGGCAAGGGCTTTGTGAATATATCTGCCAACTGATCTTTAGTACTCACATAGTCTAGCTTGACTTCTTTCTCTACCACTTTCTCTCTTAGGAAGTGATACTCGATCTCAATGTGCTTTGTCTTTGCATGCATCACAGGGTTCTTTGACATATTGATAGTGCTAGTGTTATCACGGTGAATAACAATAGGATAGTCAATCTGAATTCCAAAATCCTTTATAATCTGCTTGATCCAAATAATTGTAGAACAATTAAAGGCTACTGCAACATACTCTGCCTCTACTATTGATTGAGAAATACAATTTTGTTTCTTGCTTGTCCAAGTGACAAGTCTATTACCAAGAAACACTGCTCCACATGATGTACTCTTTCTATCATCAACACATCCTGCCCAATCTGCATCAGTGTACACATGAAGCTCAACATTTTCTGAATTAGGATACTATAGACCATAATCTATAGTGCCTTGCAAGTATCTAAATATTCTCTTTACTACCATGAGGTGAATTTTCTTAGGTTCTATTGCAAATCTTCCAACTATGTCAACAACATTGGAAATATTAGGTCTAGTCTAAGTAAGATATATGAGTTTACCAATCATAGACTTTTACAATGTTATATCTACTACTAGTGAGTCATCTTCTTTTGTAAGCTTGAATCCAGTGATCATAGGGGTTCCTACTGGCTTACAATCATCCATTTTGAATTTCTTAAGTATCTCTTTCACATACTTGGACTGATTAATAAAAGTTCCTTTTTCTGTCTGCTGCACATTTAGTCCCAAAAAGTATTTGATAGGACCAATCATACTCATCTCAAATTCATTTTGCATTTCTTTGGCAAATTCTACACTTAGTTTGTCATTACCTCCAAAGATAATGTCATCAAAAAATATAGCTACAAGTAGTAGACCTTTAGATGTCTCTCTAATGAATAGATTACAATTTGCTACTCCTTTCTTGAATCCAATCTTTGTTAGATATCCATCTAGTCTCTCATACCATGCTCTAGGGGCTTTCTTAAGTCCATAGATGGCCTTCTTCAATCTACATACCATATCAGGTATGTCTAATAAGGTGAATCCTTCTGGCTGCACAATGTATACTTCTTTCAAATTTCCATTCAGGAATGCTAACTTGACATCCATCTGATAAACTTTGAAGTTTTTGACTGTAGCATAAGCTAGAAATAACTTAGTAGCTTCTAATCTTCTCACAGGTGCAAATGTGTCTAAATAGTCAATGCCTTCTCTTTGTGCATATCATTTACATACTAACCTTGCTTTATTTCTTACTACTGTACCATCTTCATTCATCTTGTTTCTGAATATCCACTTTGTTCCAATCACATTCTTATCACTAGGTCTTGGGACCATTTCCCAAGTGTCATTCTTAATAATCTGATCAAGTTCTTCTTTCATAGAATCATGCCAATCTAAATCATTACAAGCATCTTCAACAATTAAAAGTTCAATTTGAGATAGTAAACATACCGCTTCACTGCTAGCTGAGTTCTTTGCTTGTGATCTTGTTAAGACTTTGACGCTCTGATCTCCAATGACGTCTTTCTTGGAATGATTTCTAGATGTAAACTTTGGAACTTTGGGTGATGCTGACTCATCATCCTTAGGAGTATCTTCTTCACTTGTCTCAGGGTCATTGAATAATACATCAATATTATCAAATTTCTCTTCAATAATTGTTTCACTAGTGGAGGGTCTGGGTTCTTCTTCAATCATGGGTGAGTAATCATGATATCTTTCTCGAACCATAAAATTTTCATCAATCTTAACATGAGCACTTTCAATGATCTTTTTCAATATTAAATTGAAACATATATAAGCTTTACTTTTATTAGAGTAACCAAGGAAAATACCTTCATCACTTCTTGCATCAAACTTGCCTACTGCTTCATCCCTCTTGATGTAGCACTTGCTTCCAAAGATTCTGAAGTATTTTAATGTGGGAACATTACCAAACCATAGGTCATAAGGTATTTTGTCAGTGCTAGGCCTCAATTGAATTCTATTGATGGTGTAGACTATTGTATTGACCGCATCTCTCTAATAGGTGTCTACAACTTTTCCTTCAATCATGATGGTGCGCGTTGTATCAAGGATGATCCTATTCCTTCTTTCTGCAATTCCATTCTATTGAGGGGTTCTAGGTGCACTTAACTATCTCTTTATGCCATGTTCTTTTTAGTACTCATAGAATTTTTTAGAGGTGAATTCTCCTCCTCTATCCGATCTCAAACATTTTATCTTTAGTCCAAATTCATTCTCAACCCTAGCTTTGAATATTTTGAACTTCTCAAATGCTTCTGACTTGTCTTTCAAGAACACAACCCACATCATCCTAGTATAATCATCAAAAAACAAAATGAAATACCTTTCACCATAGTATGATCTTGTTTGAGTTGGACCACATAGGTCTATATGAATCAGATCCAACTTGTTCTCTCTTCAATTGTGCTTGCTCCTGAATGAATTTCTCACATGCTTTCCCATCACACATGCCTTGCATATAGTATCAACTGGATTTTCTATGCTAGGTGCATCTCTTACTGCCTTTACATTGCTCATCTTTACTAAGTTATCAAAATTGATATGACATAGTCTTTTATGCTATAACCAATTGTCATCAACTTTAGCAACAAAACAACTTCCTTCTAAATTGAGTTGGAAAACATTACCTCTTGTCTTTGAGAATGATGCAATCATAAGACCATCCTTTTTTTTAATGATGCATTTGTCATCTTTGAACTCCAACTGATAACCTTTTCTAAGTAACTATCCAACACTAAGAAGGTTATGTTTCAAACCATCAACATAAAGAACATCATCAGTACTATTCTTTCCATCCAAGGTGATGGCTCCTCTACCAACTATGGGTTTAAGAGTGTTATCACCAAATCTAACCATACCACCATTGTATTTTTCCAGCTGAACAAATCTATTTTTATCACCTGTCATGTGATGTGAACAACCATTGTCTATAATCTAGTCTATCCTTATATCAGCTTGTGAAATCAATGCTAGCTCTTGTTCCTCTTTCTCATCTTTATGATTTGTCTTATTATTCATTTTGTCTATAATAGAAATGAATGCAATTTCTTCTTCACCTGATTCATCATTTGAAACTCCATCTCCATCATAGTAGCATTCCTTAGAGTACTTAGGCTTGTAATCTTTTTTGAAGTTTCTATCTCTAGTAGGACACTTAGATGCAAAGTGACTGATCTTATTACATGAGAAGCACTTAAATGGAAATTGACCTTCATATTTACCTTTTCCTTTCTTTTCTCTTTTGGCAATCATAGCAATGAAATCATCTAGAGTTTTATCTTCATCATCATCATCAAAATTACCATAAGTGTTTGTAGATTTCTTACCATGAACTATTGCTTTGAAGGCTATCTCACTCTTTGGTTCTATCTTCAATCTCGAAATCTCAAAAGCTGAGATTCTATTGATCAAGGTATCTCTCTTGAAAATTGATGTTAGCTGCATGGTCCCATCAAGGATGTTGATCTTGCTTTCATATTCAAGAGTGAGAATAGTCATTAACTTGTCCATAATGTCCTCCTCTGAAATCTCTCCACCATTGTTTCTAATTCCAGCAACTGCTTCATTTATCCTTTGATTGTAAGCTCTGATATTTTTTTTAGGAAGAATCTCTAATGCATTGTATCTTTTCTTCCATGTCTTTATGTGTGCATCCTTTTCTTGTTTGTCTCCTTCAAATATGTCTTCTAGGTGCTTCCATATTTTGTGGGTTGTATCTACCTTTTTTATTTCTGAAAACTCACCATCAGATAGGGCACTGATAAGAGCTTCTTTGGCTATTGCATTCTAATGAAATAATTCCCTTTTCTTATCAGTAGCATCATCCTTTGCAAGGTCTTCCAAGGAATGGATCTTAACTACTTTGATAGTTACATTAAAAAAAAAACAATGCACTGCAAATGGGTCACCATCTTGTTCTTCCAATCAAGATAATTCTCTCCATCAAACTTAGGACTTTCTTTCCTGAAGTATGCCATCTAATCAACCTCAAGCTATTAAACTTTCTCTTCAAGGCACTTGGCTTTGATACCAATTGTTAGGAATAGTCCCAAGAGATAACTAAGGGGGGGGGGGTGAATCAGTTATCTACAAGTTTCAATTTTTTATCCAATTAAGTATACTTAAACATAAAGCATAAACACAATGAAATAAAACTTGAAATCAACACAATATTTTGGTTATGGGGAAACCCAAATAGGTAAAAACCCCAATGGGAATTGACACCCACTAATATTTTTCACTAGTGTATTATGATGCTTGTTAGAAGATCCTTAACACTGTTAGGAGTTACTTTACAATATATTTAGCACACTAGACTTGGTCAAGGGTCAGACCCTATTAGGAGTCTTCCACAATAGTCCCTATTAGGGGAGAGGACACACTATCCGAGAGCACACTTCTCAAAGGGTTGAAGGCTACAACCTTCTGTTTAATAGATATACACTATATCTGGATCTTGGTGAACTATGCTTAGAACTAATGTTTGGATTAGTTCCAATGTATAGTTCCAACACTTTACATGGTCACATAGACCTTCCTCTGATGGCTCAACACTTTGCACACTCTACTTTGCTCTACTTCATCAACTATGAACCACACTCAAGCAATCACAAATGACTGCCTATAAATATATTTTATCCAAATGATATAATCAAGTTGGTGTGTTCAAACCTCCTTAAAATCATATTAGAGAAGCCATAACAAACTCCAATAACAATTCAGTCAGCTCTACTAAGCACACAACACATTATGGGACCTATCCAATAAGATAATTGTAGATGCACGCTACACACTATCGGCTCTACCAAAACAACTAGATCTTTCTTCTCAAGCTGAATTACTTCATATGCTCTTAGAAAAACATCCATAACTCTTCTCTAAGCTTAACTCCAAGGGCACATATCCCAAAGATAGGTGCAACTCCAAAATCAATAAAATCTTTGTTGGCTCTTCTGTATAAACATAGGAAACTGCTATTGGTGAATAGCGACTACATAACTTCACTTATACTGATTATTAGACTATGCGTCCATGATTGAAACATCACTAACATGTCTTCAACATATATCCAAGTATGCAGGGCTCCACAATAACTGTACGGATAACCATATATAGAACACTATTTGTTACTCTGTCAGGAACACTGCTAACACAAGCTGCTGTATAATTGTCTGTACTAATAGTTAACCTTTGCACCCATGATATCATGTTGATATCATCTCCATGCTACATATAATAAAATCTTACTACATAAGACTTCCACACATGAAACTTTCCATATGTTGTCATCAATGACAAACATACAGTCAGTACTGGCTTGCTGGCAAATCTCCAACACCAACTTCTGGAGACCATGACTCATCACCCATTGACCCGATTAACTATTATGACCCCATTTTGAAAAGGGTGGAAAGTGCTCTACAATTCTTGAAACATGCAAGCTTCATTTAGTCAAAGTTTTGACCTCATCTGGGGCCTCTAAAGCCTTCAAAACTGAGTTCAAAGTTTCTGTACCCTACTACCAATACTGAAAATTTTCAATATCTTCAAAACTAGACTTGATCTGGCAATGAAACTTTACTTACTAAAAATTGTAACTTTCCAAAAATAGTAGCTCTACACAAGATATCCCTTATATAAAAGAAACTAGAAATATTTTTGGGTGATGCAAGATTTCTCTTACACCCAGGATGCTCCTGCATCAATCATGAATCCTACTTAGTAAGATCTTAATCCGTTCCAACTCATAGAATTCATATGTAGTCGCATACTCTATGATAGGGTAATCTGAGAGGTGAGAGAAATCATCTTTGAATGTAAGGTCTGGATTAACCATTGATTCCATGTGTGGCCTTATCCTGTCTAATCCTATAGACTCTTTCTTGGAGTAGATGTAGGCGTGAATAACCTCAACATGAATGACTCCTATTAGAGTCTTGGAAAATGCTCCTTCAAAAGCATCTAACATTGACTTGAATGGATGCTTCTTAAATACACATCTCTTCCTTTCCATGACATCAAAGACTACTGGAGTTGCTATTACATTCTTCAATGCTCAAATAGGGTTCCAAGAGATTTTTGAAATGACACATCTAAGCTAGGGTTTTGCTAATAGTTTAACTCCTTTTCATTGATGAAATGACTTCAATCCTTTAGTACTTGCTACTTTGATCTTTTGTGCTCTCTAAGGGCTCGATATTGAATGTAAAAGTGAAGATAATAGACCTTCGGTGACTAATGAATCAAATTTCTACAACTAATGCTTGCCGCTGTAACATGTGTTACAAGAGTGAATTCCAATCTTAGTTCTTGTTGTCAATCAGGTTGTGTGATCTTGCATATTGCATCAAATAGAAACCAAACAACTAAAACCAAAGGTGCATACTCTGAGGGTGAGTATACTAGCTGCATAGGGGTCTAGAGCTTATCTAGCTCCCCTTATGACCATGAGGGTCATTTATCTAGAAGTAGAGGGTGCATCTATTGTGGATGCATCCACTACTATGTCAGTAATATTATATTTCTTTGCTTCCATCCAAATCTTTCTCGCATCTTCTATAGCTTTCAAAAACTTGACTTCTCCAGATTCATCAAATATCGATCCTTGATACTTATTAGGTCTTTCTTATCTTTGCACTTGTGATCTACAAAACTTTGAGATGTGTCCAACCTTGTTACAAGAGTAACAAATAACTGGAGGCCTTTTATTCCTAGGTGCATTGATATGAGTTACCATACTGCATTGTCTAGCTGTGTGACCATTGTAGTTGCATATTTGACATGTGATGTTCTGAGAAATTCTAGAACTTTGTTGTGGTTTATTTCTCTAATTGTGTTATGTTTGACTTCTTTGATTTGATCTACACTGAATAGCTCTATGACCAGATTTATTGCATGAATAGCAATAACCATTGAAAGGTATTACCTCTTTACAATCTCTTGCTATATGTCCATGCTTGTTATAGGTATAACAAGTTCTTTTTACTGGCTTGCATTCATCTTTAGGTGGTTTTGCTTTAGCTTCAGTATAATTTTTAGTTATCTTAGCTTCTGTAGATTCTTCTGGTGCTTTCATTCATTCTTTCTTGCATTGCATTGGTTTGAATTTGTGCTTCATTGAATCCAATACCACTGGAATCTCCTTTAATTCTTTGTACATATGTCTAAGAATCTAATAGATCAGTACTTTTGTGCAATTTGTCAATATGATTATTTTCTTCTGTCAACTTAGATTCCATATTTTTCTTGATGTTTTCTATCTCCAAGATTTTCATGTTTGCTTGCATGAGTTCATTATCCAACTGTTTGTTTTCTATGATCTTTTCTTCATAGGTTGTCTTTCTATCAGTTAACTATTCATTGAAATCTTCAATCCGACCCTTCAAAGATGTGTTTTCTTCATTCAACTTTTTGACCATTTTCCCCAAATCATTCGTTGAACAATCTTTTAAATATTTTCTTAGTTTCTTGATGAATACTTGTGAACCACTGACCTTCATTTTCAGTTCTTCAATTTCTTTTTCATATCTATCAGGATCTTCAAGAGCTACTTCAAGATTTTTCTTTAGATGTTTCACTTCTACTATATCCATGATCTCCTCAAGTGGTTAAACTTATCTTAGAGGACCAAAGCTCTAATATGAATTGTTAAGAATGGGAACACTGAGAGGGGGGGGGGGGGTGAATCAATGTTCTACAATTAATTTTTTTTTGCTTCTTAAAAATTATCCCAATTACTTAAATACTAAAATGAATAGTAAAGAAAATAAAACAATCAACCATAACACATAATACAAGATATGTTTACGGGGAAAATTTGGCCAGAGGAAAACCCCGGTGGGAATTAGCACCCATGAATAATTGCACTAGTCTTATGAACTTGTTAGAGTTCCTTTTCCCTATTAGGAGAAGTCATTACAATACTGAGTAAAATGACTTTGTTAAGAGTCTTGAAGAACAAAACCTTGTTAGGAGTGGATGGCTCACTGCCAAAGCTCACTGCCCAAAGAAGAAGGCTACAACCTCCTAGTTATCAGATACACACTATATCTAGAAGGGTGAACTATTGCTTTGACAGTGATGTCTGATTAGTTACTTTTGTGCACTGTTACTCTAACTTCTTTTAGAGCTTTCTATCATACTGTCTGAACTCGCATAATACTTCTCTTATTTATATCTTCCATGCTCTACTTCTCCTTTAAATACAAAAGCACATGTCATATATATACATGTTGAATGGGCACAACCAAAACTAAAATACTATGTCAGCCTAAAATCTAACACATACAACGCTTCCAAATTAATTGGCTCAGGCATGTTTACATACAATGATAATAACATGTTTACATCACTATTACAATAGGCACATAGCCTTTACAAAATAGAATGATACATGCTAAACAAAAAACTTCATGTCGGCTACATGCTCTATTCTGCTCTATCGCTTAACTGCCAGTGTCACTTAGACTTTATGTAACTTCTCGATGCTATCAAATCTAACCATGCATTCTTAGAATTAACATAAAAACATAATCAAAAGCTTATATCCAAGGGCACATACCAAAACTCAATCATAGATAGGTGCATCGATGCTCTGATCATCAGGTGCTTCACTGTCTGCACTATCTTCCATACTTAGTCAAAATATGATCTTCAAAGTTAGTGCACTGACTATCAAAACTTCATATGACTTTTTTTCCATAATGATAACACAAAAATATTCATATATTCTTAGTAAATTCAACTTTCCAACACATATGAGATTCCATGAATGTTAATTTTTATCTTGTTGACCCAATAGTGAATGTTGATCAAGAGTTAACTATTATTGATAAATCCTCTAACTAGGTCACACCTAACAGTGTGCATTGTAACCTTTAATAGGGTTGGCTCCTAACTGAGCTCACTTTAGAAGAGTGAAATATTTTGGGTTACCAGTCCCATGAGGTTTTTTCCCTTAGCAAGGTTTCCACATTAAATCATTGTGTTATGTGTTATTTGTTATTATTTTTTTGCTATCATACTTTACATATTTCATAGTTGATTTAATCGGTAATCATAGTTTGGATAATTATTGGTATTCGGTAAATGAACAGACATATCAATATTTTATCTTACTGAGTTGCATAAACTATTGAAATAGTTTTGAGAAGTACATCTGAAAGATTGGAACTTTAGGATAATTGATTTAACTGATTCACCCCCCCTCTTAGTTATTCTAACAATTGGTATCAAAGCATATTTCTTGCTTGGAAGAAATTTTCAAGGACTTAAGAAAAAGATCACAAGATGTATAAGAGGGAAGTACCTAAGCTAAACAAAGACAACTTCACCACATGGAAAAGAAGGATGAGGCTACACATATCTAGAATTGGAGAATCTTCTATCACTCTACTAGACAATGGATACATCCAATTGACTATTGGACTTTTGATAGTTGATCAGTTCAGAGACAGACATGAGCACAATATAACTATGATAGAGATTGTTTCTTCTCTAATTGATGTTGAATTTGAAGATGTGAAAGCATGCACTACAATGAAACAAATGTGGGATAAACTTGCACTAGTTCATGGCAGTGATATAAATGTAATGAGAGCCAGAGCTCAAAGCCTAAGAGGTAGATTTGATGACATGAAGATGAAGGAAGGTGAGAACATCACACAATACTCTAATCGAATCAAAGAGGTAGTCAATGCTATCCGAGGAGCATGAGGTATTATTTTTGAAGATACTGTTGTAAGTAAAATACTAAAAACCTTGTTTCCTATCTATGCAATTAGAATATCTACAATTCATGAAATGATATCTGCACCTGGTATTACTCTTAGACTTGATAGTTTTTTTGGCAAGATAGCTACTTTTGAGCTGAATAATTATGACAATAGTGTTGTACTGAGTGTTGAGTCTTCTTTTATGTCATGCCTGAAGATTAGTAAATCTAGCAGTAAGCATAACATAAAGAATAAAAGTGGCAGTGATAGAAAAGATGATCTTGATGAGCTTGAAGCACTTATGGCCTAGAGACTACATAAAGGTAAAGGAAAGTATAAGCAAAAGTTACCTTTAGCTTGTTTTAATTGTAAAGAGATTGGCCATATTACTGCTAGATGTCCTAACATGAAAGAAGAAGATAAAGACAATGACCGATCTGGTGATGGAAAGTTTGGCAGAAGAGATAACAGATGAAATCGACACTATGACATAAGAAACAACTGATATTATAAAGATAGAGGAAAAAAGGCATGTTACCTTGTTGGAGAAGATGAGAATGACACCAACACTGATAATGATGATGAAATTGAAGTGGTATTTGTTGCAATGAAAGATGATTCAGAAGAAGAGGAAATATATGTAGAAACTGCCCTTATTTGTAAAGTTAGCAAGAATGATACTTGGATCATTGATAGTGGTTGTGCACATCACATGACTGGTGATGAAGATAAATTTGAATACCTTTAACACTAAAATGGAGGATCAGTGAAAATGTGAAATGATACACCTTGTCAAGTAAAAGGAAAATGGTCTATCTTATTGAATGATAGGATTAGATGTGATAATTCATACTGGGTAAAAGGACATAGGTACAATTTTTTGAGTGTAGCACAACTAAACAATTGAGGTCATTGAGTTGAATTTGAAAGAAAGAAGGTGAAAATCTTTGATGAAACCAGAAAAATGGTCGGTACTGGATGACAATCAAAAGGTAATTTATTCTATCTTGACAATGCTGAAACTTCTTGTTTATTGGTGAAAAATGAAGATATATGGTTGTGGCACAAAAGACTGTGTCATGTGAACTTTGATAACATGGTTAAGATCAGTAAAAAGAGAAGATTTGGAGGTTTACCGAGCCTAACCATACCTAATCATGTTATGTGCAATCAATGTCAGAAAGGAAAGATGGCCAAATCTAGTTTTAAAAGAAAAGACTATTCATCTAAAGGTATTTTGGAGTTGGTACATACTGACTTATGTGGTCCTATGAGAACTCAAAGATATTATGGTGACAAATATTTTATCTTATTTGATGATGATGACAGTCATGTTCTTAAAAGATAAATATGAAGCATTCAAATTGTTTAAGTGGTATAAGGCTAAAGTTGAAAAAGAAAATGGGAAACACTTAAAATGCTTAACGTTTGATAGAGGAGGTGAGTTTATTTCTGATGAATTCACTAATTTATGTAATGAGCATAGAATCAAAAGATAGGTTTTTGCACCAAGGACACCTGAGCAGAATGGAATTATCGAGAGGAGGAATCGATCTATTGTTGATTATGCTAGAACATTGATGATTGAGAAAGATGTTGCACAAATGTACTGGAGGGAAGTAGTCAGCACTGATGTATACACAAACAAGACACCTTATGAGTTATGGTTTGGCTATTCACTGAATGTAAGTTATTTCAAATTTTTTGGAAGTATATGCTACATTTTGAAAGATGATTGGAATGGTAAATTTGACTCTAAAGGTGATGAAGGAATATTTTAAAGATATTCTACTAAGTGTAAAGCTTATAAATGTTTGAACAAGGCTACTAATAAAATAGTTGAAAGTGCTAATGTAAAAGTTGATGAGTTTTCTGAAAAGAATGATTAAGAAAGCATGAAGGAACCAGAAGACTATGGTAGATTTACATATATTGAGCATCCAGACTATCAACCAAAGCCACAGGCTAAGTCTACTGAGCATCAGGAAAATGCTACCAATAATCAGCAAATGCAAACCAAGAACCAGGAAGAAGATATCAAGGAACAAAATGAACCTAAACTGAATGATGAGAAAAGAGGACAACAAGTGCTGGAAATTTTTGTTAGAATACACCATCTGCAGAACCAAATCATTGGAGATAAGAAAGTTGGCATGATGACCCAAAGTAAGTTAAGACAAAAAACATGCTTAGTTTGTGAATTTGAGCCTAAGAATGTTAGAGATGCACTTGAAACTAAAGAATGGGTTAAGGATATGAATGAGGAAATTAAACAGATTGAGAAAAATAATATATGGACATTAGTACCTAGAATAAATGATAAAAATGTAATTGGTACTAAGTGGATTTTCAGAAACAAGTTAAATAAGAATGGTGAGGTCACTAGGAATAAGGCAAGACTTGTATGCAAGGGATATGCATAAGAAGAAGGTGTAGACTATGGTGAAACTTTTGCACCAGTAAAAAGACTTAAAAGAGTCCATATATTACTTGCATATGCTGCACATAAGGGATTTAAAGTATATCAAATGGATGTGAAATCAACATTTTGTTAGAAAGTAAAGTCCACCAAGATAACTAAGAGGGGGGGTGAATCAGTTATTAGATAAATAAAATTTTTATCACCTTTAATAGTTATCAACCATGTAAGAAATTTAATCAACAACCATAGAAAGATACACATACACAACAACACAATAACACAATATATGTTAACTAGGGAACCTCTTGATCAAAGAGTAAGCCCCAGTGGGAATGATGCCCACAAAAGATGCACTAATATGAAAGTTTCTTGTGAGATGATGGACTCTGTTAGGAGCCTTATGAAATAAATTTAGTACATATGAATCTCTGTTAGGAGACTTTGAATCCTAGTTACAAGATTCTAACCCGGTTAGGAGTTATGGAAGACAGAAGGACCCACTGTCCAAACAACTTCAAGGGAAAGATCACTGAACACACTATCCAACTAATCTTTGTATTACTCAATAGAATAATACCAAAAGATTACTAATATCAACAACTTATCACTTCTCCTCTGACTTTGCCAAATTGCACCAACTACTTCATCAGATCTCAATACCAGATCCATGTACTTCGCATATCCTCTTACAACAAGTATTGCTCAAATTCGCAATTCACTTTCACATACTACTAAAAATTATTACATTACAATAAGTAAAATATTTCTTCTTTTATAACACACTCAAATAATTACAAATGAGTCAGCATACCAATTACAAAGTAAAATCTTCCACATGTTACACAATATTTCACAATTACATACAACTGTCAACTTCCAATTAAGATAATTCTTCACTTGTGTGACCTCTAACCTTGCTATCACATCCACATCACAATCATCATGTCTTCATAATCTTTACAACCTCGCATGCTTAGATTCTATCCCAATTAGGAGATATCATCTGATTTCCACAAACTACTTCTCAGGAACACTACCTGAATACTGCTTCCACTAAATTACACATAACTACCATGAATAGATGAATTTCTGTATGCACTCTTAAACATAATCTTAGGAAACATCATAGATTAATTCCTCAACTCCACATAGCTTGATCTTCAATATTCCATGTGTGCTAATACAAATATTGTTTGCTTCTCTGCTAATCTTTAGTAGATCACTGTGTTGACATCAATGAAAATCATAGTCATGAATGTAATAAAAACTACTATAGAATGGCCATGAATACTCCCCCATAGGATATATTCAACATTCATTCCTAAAAATCTCCCCTATTGGCATTGATGGCAACATAGATGAAAAAACATCCAAGTTCCATGAATACCAATACTGCAACACTACTGCTCTGAAATGTTTTCAAATCCTCTTCATCAATCAAATCTTGCTTCATTTTCCTATTCAATAGTTTTCCATTTGATATTTCTTGTATCCTTCTCCCTCAAATTCTCTTCAATAGATGGTTTTTCATGTATCCTTCTCCCCCATTGACATGAATGAAAAATGCTACATCACTATGTCAACAATAATTTCAATGTCAAAAGACAACTTTCAAAAAATACATTCACTAGATTCCTCATGACTCAGCTTAGAAACACATACTCCCCCATAGAGGAAGTACCAACATCTAGTCCAGAAAAATTTAAGGCTTATATACCATTGGACTGATGCAACAATCTACATCACTTCTCAAAAGTAGGTTGGGGCATAACCCCAAGCATACCTCTCAGATACTCAAATGTATCTTTAGGAAAAGGCTTTGTAAATATATCTGCAATCTTCTCTTTTGTGTTGATGTGCTCAAGTTTGACTTCTTTCTATAAAAAATTTCTCTCTCACTACATGATACATTATTTCTATATACTTGTCTTAGAATGTAGTACAAGATTCTTTGACATACTAAATGTACTAGTGTGATCATAGTGTATAACAATAGGGTCATCAAATTTTATTCCAATATCCTTCAACATTTGTTTCATCCATATTATCTAGTTACAATTGTTAATTTGTTTGCTTCTGCTACATATTATGCTTTTGTTGTGCTCTGTGAAATACAGTTTTGTTTCTTGCTTAGCCAAGAAACCAATCTTCCTCCAAGGAAAAATGCTCCACCACTTGTACTCTTTTTGTCATCAACACTGCCTCTCCAATCTACATCTGTATATGCACATAGGGTAAAGTCATCATATTTTTCATACCAAAATCCATATTCAATTGTGCCTCTTAGGTACCTCATTATCCTTTTTACTATTGCATAATGTGATTCTCTAGGATCAGCGTGAAATCTTGCAACAATTCCAACCACATGTGATATGTTTGGTCTTGTATGAGTCATATTGCAATCCTCCAATCATACATCTGTACTTCTTTTGTTCAACTGCAAAACTCTCATCTATGCTAGATAACTTGTGTCCGGTTACCATAGGTGTTCCAACTAGCTTACAATTCTCCATTCCAAATCTCTTCAATAAGTCATTCAAGTACTTTGTTTGACAAAAGAAGATACCATCACTGTTTTGTGTTATTTGCAATCCTAAAAAATATTTCATCTCACCAATCATACTCATTTCAAATCCAATCTTCATTTCATCTACAAATTTATCACTGGCTTCATCTTCTCCTCCAAATATAATATCATCAACAAAAATAACTACACCCAACAAACTATTTTCAATTTTTTTCATATACAAGTTGCTATCTATTGTGCCTTTAGTAAATCCTAATTTTATCAAATACTTATCCAGTGTTGCATACCAGGTTCTAGGTGCTTGTTTAAGTCCATATAAAGCTTTGTTCAATTCACATACCATGTTTCCTTCATGAGTTAAGGGAAAACCTTTAGGCTTCTCAATGTAAACTTCTTCTTCTAACTCTCCATTCATAAATGTTGACTTTACATCTATCTGATACACTTTAAATTTCTTATAGGCTACATAAGCCAAAAACATTCTTACTGCTTCAATTCTTTCTATGGGTGCAAAATTTTCTTCATAGTCAATTCCTTCTTGCTATGAGTATCCTTTACATACCAATCTTTCTTTATTCCTTACAACTTCTCCTTTTTCATTCATCTTTCCCTTGAATACCCATTTAGTTCCTATAACATTCTTATCTTTAGGTCTAGGGACCAACTCCCAAGTCTTGTTCTTTTCAATTTGATCTAGTTCTTCCTTCATAGCTTTAATCCAATTTTCATCTTCATAGGCTTCACTAGTAGATTTAGGTTC
Organism: Chamaecyparis obtusa; assembly: GCA_027943335.1. Lineage (NCBI taxonomy): Eukaryota > Viridiplantae > Streptophyta > Pinopsida > Cupressales > Cupressaceae > Chamaecyparis > Chamaecyparis obtusa. Next base: position 35,230 of record BSBK01002686.1, read on the forward strand.
AATTTGAGAAATTAAACACAATTGTTCTTGTACCTTATTTCATGTTAAAACTTCTTTGTCTATGCTTCCAATAATCTGCTAAATAGGATGATTTCTTGTTAGATTCTTGTTAGGTGTCACTATCTCAGTTCTTTCTTCAGCCGTAGGTTCTTCTATGATTTACTCAATGTAGCTTTCATTCTGCAAATCATTGTTAGATTCATAGAATAATTCAACATTTTCTCGATTAGTTCTAGGATGAGTTCCTTCATATGATTCATAATCAAGAATTCTTTCCTTAATTTTGAACTTTTCATGAACTTTAACATTTTCGCGCTCAACAATAGTTTTAGCTCTTTTATTGAAACATCTATAAGCTTTTATTTTCAATGAATAACAAATAAATATGCCTTCATCACTTCTAGGGTCAAACTTTCCAATATCATCATCTCTCTTAACATAACAGTTACTTCCAAAAATTCTGAAATACTTAACTAATGGTGCATGTCCAAACCATAGTTCATAGGGTGTCTTATCTGTATCTGCTCTGATTTGTAGTATGTTCATTGTATATACTATTGTATTCACTATTTCTCTCTAGAATATCTTTGCCAAATCATTTTCAAATAGCATAGCTCTTGCTGCTTCAGTTACTGACATGTTTCTTATTTCTGCAATACCATTTTGTTCAGGTGTTCTAGGGGCTAAAAATTGTCTCTTAATGCCATTCACTTCACAAAAAGTGTTAAATTCTTTCAAAGTAAATTCTCCACCTCTATCTAATCTCAAACATTTAATCTTCATTCTAGATTCATTCTCAAATTTGTTCTTAATTACTCTAAACTTATCAAATGCCTCAGACTCTTCTTTAAGAAATGCAATCCACATCATTCTTGTAAAATCATCAACAAGAATCATAAAATACCTTTCACCATAGAATCCTCTAGTCCTTGTGGGACAGCTCAAGTCTGTATGAAAAATTTCCAACTTCTCTACTATTGTAAACTTCTTACTAGGAAATGAGCTTCTCTTCTATTTAGCCATAACACATTCCTTGCAAATCATGTTAGTAGGTTTCATAATTTTAGGAAAATCTCTTGCTGCAAGTGTAGTACTCACTTTCACAATGTTATCAAAGTTTATATGACAAAATATTATGTGCCATAACCAACTATCATCAATCTTAGTAATCAAACATGTCATCTCAGTAGGATTCAACTAAAATACATTACCTCTGGTTCTTGATCCAGTTCCAATAAAATTACCATCCTTGTCTTTGATTACACAAGTTTTCTTAGTAAACTAAACTTGATATCCCTTATCAACTAGTTATCCAACAGTCAAAAGGTTATGTTTCAATCCATCCACAAAGTAAACATCATCAATGTTAGTCTTTCCATCAAGAGTAATAGATCCTATTCCTTTTATCAAACAAGGTGCATTGTATCCAACTCTAACAATTCCTCCATCATAATTGTTAAACTTTATGAATTTCTTCACGTCTCTAGTCATATGATGTGAACAACCACTTTCTATAATCCAATCATATTTCTTTTCCACTTGAGAAACTAAAGCTTTTTCTTCCTTAACTTCTATTTCAGGGTTTTCTTCTTTTATTACTACAAATCCTATATCATCATTCTCATTATCACTTTCACTTAGAGATTTCTCCATACTAGCTTCAAATTCTTCATCATTAGCATAATAAATTTCTTTAGATATTCTAGGTTTAAAGTTATTTCTATACTTCTTTACTCTCTTAAGGAATTTATATGCAAAATGACCATATTCTTGACAAGTCCAACATTTAAAAAAATTATTATTGTTTGGTTCTCTTTTCACAAGGAAATTCATTCTTCAATCTTCCTGTCTTCTTGATTCCTGGATCTTCTGCCACTAGCATAATCTCTTCTTACACTAATGAATCTTCACAAAGTAGGGTGAATACTAAGTGCTCTAAATGCTGTCTCCATTCTAGGTAGATCTCCTAATTGTCTCAAGTTCATCTCTGTTGCTTCTAGTCTTCCAAGAAGGGTTTCTCTAGTGAAGTTCTAAGTACAAGGTATAACTTGCTCAATCATCTCCATTGTCTTCTTAAATGTAGGAGTCAATGTCCTTAGAATTTTCCATATCACTTCATTCTTTGTCTTTATTCCTTCACAAGATTTTATACCTACAATAATTTCTAACATTCTACAAATATAGCTTCTAACAGATTCATCTTCCATAATTCTTATATCTTCGAATGCACATATCCAATTATATAATTTGACTTTCTTTGCATGTTCATCACCTTCAAAAGTAGATTGTAAAGCTAACCAAAATTCATGAGATGTTTTTAGATATTTTACCTGACTGTACTCATTTTTTGGAAGGGATGACAAGAGTGATTCTCTGGAAAGTATGTTACACATGAAAAGATCTCTCTCCTCATTAGTACATTCTTCAATTTTCTCTTCATTAATGATAGTCTTCTTTTTCTTTGTGATTAACCAATATCCTAGTCCTAAACAAATCAAATGTGTCTTGTCATGCCCCACAAGGGAACTAGGGAAGAGAACAAAGATTCTCTTTGTAAAAGAAAACCTAAGTAGAGATTTATGAAAATTTTTGAATTTTAAAAAGAATTAAATAAATAAAACATAGATTAACTTAGATTCCTCCTAGGTTCCCTTCTTATTAAATGCATGATTCATTTAAGTCCATTAAGTAATCTAACAACAATATTTACTTCTCAATGCAACATCATTTCGTTATAAGATTCTTTAAGAAATACAAAGTACTTTCATTTGAATTTTCCATCTAACACCATCTATATTCCTAAGTATCCTTTATGAACAATATAACTTTTAAACATTAGAATCATCTTAAACATTTGATACATTGCAAAGATACTACATTTGTTTCACTAGTTTTCCTTTAATCATCAATAATGAAAATCATACTACTTGACTTGAAATCTTACAAAATCCTTTTTCTTTTCCAACATAGATCATATACATAAAGTTCATGCTTTCCCTTTTTCCTTTTTCTGAAGTCTACCCATACTAGATACATCATTTGAAATGCATTAATGATTACATTACATTCATCTCCTCTTGGGAGGTAACAATAATTGTACATCATGAAATATAATCACAAAGCTTTCATTCTTCAAAAACTGGTACATAAGCAAGGATGAATCTTCAAACACTGCATCCGTAAAAGATACCTTGATAAAAGATTTACCACTCAACCACATGGATACCTAAAAGGCCCACTCCCCCATGCTAGGAGATAAACACCAAGGTCCACAATGAAGGAATAGCTAGGCCATACCCAGGGTTGGGTAACCTTTCCCAAATAGAAAATAAAAGAAGATCAACGTATAATCCTTTCCCCAAAAAGGTTCTAAGGCTTGGTAGAAACTCTAAAAAACAACCTAAGTGAGTGTCATCTCATAGTCCTCACCGCTTGGGTTGTCCTGGTACTAGCCACTTCGGGCCCCGAGCCCCAAGTAGGCACATGTGGGATCAAATGCCTTTCATACAGACAAGTGCCATTCGATCGTACCTACTCGTAGCTACCTTCTTCCACTCTCATCCATAGCCTTTACTAGCACTAATGGCATGGGAGAGGCACATTTAATCTTTTTAATGTTTGAACCCATTCCCATAATTTTAATTAAGTTTTCACTTGTTAAATAACTCTTCAGTCGGTTATCTTAGTTCTAGCCACTTAGGGCCTCGGCCCCACACTAAGAGCCACTCACTAGGTGTCGGTAGGTTTTCTACCCTTAACCCACATATCACATTCACATCATACATGTAGTAAAAACCCATTATAAACACACTGAGAACTGCTAAAAAGAATATAAAATAATAAGATAGCTTATGGATGTTTAGGGAAATTAGGAACATTTCAGGATGTTTAGAATGTCCTGATCCTCTTAGAAAACTCTAAACCCTACACTATTTCCTACACACATCCTAACCCTATTAAGGCATATAAATGCACTGACCATAACCTCCACCAAACAAGTAATGGACAAAATTAAGGTTTACACAAAATTCCATATGCCAAAAGATAATGCTCCTTAAATTTCATTCTAAACCTGAAATTTGACTAAGCCTAAAATTTGACTAAGTCTAATTTAATTAAAAATCTAAAAATCTAGAAGTTGTAGCTTAACTCCTAGGGATCTGAAACCTATCCCAAACAATTTCAAAGGTACCTAATCCCTTTATACAAGTATAACTTAAAGTATAAGGAATTAAAGTATCGTAAACTTATAATGTTATACTTGTATAAAGCGAATGTTATTAAAATCCATATTTAACATTTATTAAAAATTTAAATAAACAATTATAAATTTCCATTTATACATCAAATATTTATAACCTAAACTACACTATGAATTACTATTAATCAATAACTAAATGTCATAGCAATTTAAATATACTAAATTTAATATTCATTAATATTGAAAAAAAATAAAACAACTATCAAGCAAAAATAAAAAGTGACTTATGCGGGGGTCCCTGTGGGCTCTGCACCCCATTGACCTTGCACCCTGAGCGCTTCCCTAACCTGCGGTTATCGTAGTAGGGTACAACTACTGTAGTACCTACTGTGGTAGCAGTCAGGTACTGCCATAGTAGTGCCTGCTACTGTGGTTACATATGCCGTAAGGGGAGTGGGGAAGGTGGTGGCCCCACTTCCCAAAAATTTTCATTAAATTTTCTTTTTTTTGTTTTATATTATTTTTTTGAAAAGAAAAGAAAAGGACTCAATAACTTTATTGAAGCATATATATTATTTTGACAGAGAATAGATATATTGTTTATTTTGACAGCAAATTAAATATTAAATACTATCCATATTTCTTGCTGCTAAATAAACTAAATACAAATAATCTAATCCCAAATTCATCCTATACTTAAATAAGCAGCTGCCATTGTTCATTATTATAGCAATTTATATATTTGTATAAATAGCTACTATGATATAGAAATTAATGACAAAATACAATAATGTATTTACACCTAACAGAATACAATGATACAGCATAAACATTAAATGGCTGGAATTGTATAATAATCTCATATTTGTATAAACGTGTAGACAGTAATACAACAATCTATAAATGTTCTACAATAATGCACTAATAATATAAAGTACAATATTGCAATCATATATAGACTTTTTGCAGTAATACAATAATACAATAATGCATAAACTTTCTGCAAACAAACAAAAAAAAGCATAAACAGAAGCATTCAAACAAATCTACAACCAACAGTCATACTATAAAAGAGAGTTATTTCCTAGGATGGATTCCAACTTGGAGTCCTACGGGATTCGGTTGATGAAGAAGAGTCCTATTCTCTTAGTCTCCTTCCAGCAATCCTTCGATTCCTTCTGGATGAAATCTCTAGCCTCAACCCGAAACAACCAATGCCAATCTTTGGGAATCTTGAAATTCTCTCCTCACAATATAATTTTTCTACAAGCATAGTACTCCTCTCATTATTATTTTCATCTCCCATCAACTCCCTTACATAGGAAATCTTTCCTATATATAGATTGGAGGGAGTAGTTGCATAGGTATTCCAGCCAATGCAACTATCCACCCATTAATAATATGGTTTGTAAAACCATTCCCGTGAAGGGATAATCATATTTTATTTAATAATGTTTTAATTTCTATCTCCTAAATTTAAGGATGACAAAATAGAGATTTTAACCTTAAGAATAATTTACTAACTTACTTCGCTATGGTAATAGAACTTACTAATCCTATTTACCATTTATGAGAATAGCATAGATTTTATCTAAAATAATTTTCCTTCACACAAGTAATTTAATAATATTAATATATATATATATATATATATATATATATATATATATATATATATATATATATATATATATAGGCATATGTGTGCACCGATATGCTTATGGTACATATACCATAAATAAGACACATTATTACAAATATTAAATATTAAGAATAACATTATTATAAAATATAATATTTATTCATACATTAATCCACATTCTAAAATATATATTAGGTAGCTACTAACATAAGTTAGATTTTACCACTATTTATTTAAAACATTTTATTATTACTATTGTCATAGACGCTTTGTTATTATGAGTATTATAAAATAATACCATAAAATTATTCATTATTATAGATATTAAAATCACATGGTTTAAATCACATACCAACCCGTTCCTAACGAGATATGCTAGTATAATAGTAGCTACTACTAAAGATAAATTACTAAATCATACCTCCAATGAACAATAATTCACATCAATAATCTACTAACAAAATTGAACATACCATGAAGACAAGAACTAGCTACAAGATCCACAAATCCAACAAACTGAGAGATCACATAATACATCCACACAAGGGACTGACTCAGCACTTCCCACCTAAGGATAAAAGGATCAAAGGATGAAAGGTGAAGTTTCTTCTTGTGGAACTTGGTGATATCTCCGTAACAAAAAAAATGATTGAGGATTTTGAGGGATCGCTCAGACCTATGAAGCCAAGTGGAGATGATACCCGATACCCGCAATCCTACATCACCAAGAAGAGATACATATATATACATATGGATATACAAATCAGATATATACAATTAGATGACTAGGATCGATACATCGTGTGGACCTCAACTAAGTGAGTAACTATGACTTCATCTTGAGTCATGAAAACACATTAGACACATATCCATGAAACATAAAACATCATGATAATGGTTAGATTCAAATCCTTGAGTTAGGTCCATAAAACATATTAAAATAGATGGTTTTCTAATCTAATAAACATATAAATGATAACCATAAATGAGAATATCCATCATATCATCATCCACAAAACATAAATGCAAATGTATAGTTCTAACCATCATAATAGAATGTCCAAGTCAAAAAGTCCAAGTATCACCATAGGAGAGGTATTACATCCCCCCCCCTAGAGTTAGGCTTACTCCTGGAAGCCTACAAATAAATATGGATAAGCATCTCTAAGTATACCAACATCTTCCCATGTGGTGGAAGAATCATCATTGGGGTCCCATTGGACCCTTGCCTACTCTATGGTACAACCCCTGAGGGTCAGTATCTACTGCTACAAAATGTGTACCAGCTCTAAAGCCAGCTACCCGTCCGCTACCTGTAATGCATTCCAATCCAAAATGTGAGTCACATCAGGAATATATTTTCTAAGTACTGAAACATGAAATACATCATGAATACGAGCAAGGCTAGGCAGCAAGGCAAGCTGATAAGCTACTGGTCCTATCCTCTCCAAGACCTCAAAAGGGCCAACAAATCAGGGTGCCAACTTGGAGCCTTTTCTGTAATGAATTGGACTCTTTCATGGACGCACCCTCAGAAAGACTCTATCACCAAGAGAGAATTGTATATCAGTCCTGTGAGCATCGACATACTTCTTCTACCTATCTTGAGCTGTCAAAATATGCTCTCTGATGTGCTTGACCTATTCTTCCATATCCTGGAGCATCTCAGGGCCTAGAAGTACCCTGTCCTCCAATCTATCCCAACTCAAGGGAGTGCAGCATGGGCAGCCATACAAAGCCTAAAAAGGGGACATACCTATGGAACTTTGATAACCATTATTGTAAGAAAACTCCACCAAATATAGATACTCTTCCCAGTGGGTTTGTCTGTCCATAACATACATCCTGAGCATGTCCTCTAGAACCTGATTGACTTGCTCCGTCTATCCATCTATCTCAGGATGATAGGTTGAACTGAAGTTGAGCTAAGTCCCTAAAGTGTGTTGAAGTGAGGTCCAAAGAGCTGAAGTGAATACTGGATCATGATCATATATGATTTTCCTAGGAATACTATGGAGTCTCACAATGTCCTTCATGAATACTCTGGCTACAGAAGTTGCTGAGTAGGAGGAATGCATGGGAGATAAATGGGTTACCTTGGTGATTCTATCAACTATTACCATGATAGTGTCATGTCTCCTAGGAGTAACTAGAAGTCCCACAATAAAATCCATGGAAATAATGTCCCATTTCCATTCTAGCACTAGGTGAGGTTGCAAAAGGCCAATGGGATGTTGATGGTCTGCTTTTACTCTCTGACATTCCAAACATCTAGCCACATAGTCTTCTATATCTCTCTTCATTCCTGACCAATAGTACAACTGACATAGGTTAGCATACATTTTCTTCACCCCAGGATGTGCCAAATAGGGAGCCTTGTGGCTTTCTAAAAGGATAAGTGCACGAAGATCTCATGCCATGGGCACATAGATTCTATTTTGTTGTCACAGCAACCCAAGGGTATCTAAGGAATATCCTGAGAAGTGACCTTCCAAGGGTCTTCCTGACTCTATTTCTGTCTTAACCTCCTGAAACCAAGAGTTAGAAGTGAGAGCCTCCCTGATTCTTTTCTCCAAATCTGTGCTAAGAGAGACTGCTGATAAAGCATGTTTGCACCTACTCAAAGTATCTACCACCACATTTGTCTTCCCTTGGATGCACTTAACCTCAAAATCATATTCACATAAAAATTCCATCCACCTACATTGTCTAGCATTGAGGTTAGGTTGAGAGAAGATGTACTGAAGGCTCTGATGATCTATTTGGAGTTTCAACTTGTGACCCAACAAAAGCATCTCCACTTTACTAAAGCGTGAACTACTGCTGCAAGTTCTAGATCATGGGTGGGGTAGTTGAGCTCATGATCTTTAAGCTTTCTTGACTCATAAGCCACAACTTGTCCTTCTTGCATAAGAACCACCCCAATCCCTTCTAGTGAGGCATCTGTGCAAACTACAAAGTTTCCTGATGGTTCGAGAACCACCAAGATCAGAGCACTGGTTAATCTTTCCTTCAAACATTGGAAAGCGGCCTCACATTTTTTTGACCAAACAAACTTCTTACCTTTCCTTTGCAAGGAAGTAATGGGATGCGCTATCTGAGAAAATTCTTTGACAAATCATCTATAATACCTGGCTAGTCCCATAAAGCTATGAACTTTGGGGACGTTAGTCAGAGTTGGCCACTCCACTATGGCTTGAATTTTGGCTGGATCAATAGTGATGCCATTCCCTAATATGACATGTCCAAGATACTTAACTTCTATCTAAAAGAATTCACACTTTTCTGCATTGGCATAAAGTTGATTTTCCCTAAGGCACTGCAATACTTGGCGAAGATGAACCTCATGTTCTTTAAGAGTTTTAGAGAACACTAAGATATCATCTAAGAATACTATCATAAATTTATCCAAGTAGGTTATGAAAACTCCATTCATTAAGCTCATGAATACAGAAGGAGCATTCGTTAACCCAAATGGTACCACAATGAACTCATAGTGACCATATCTGGTACAGAAAGCTGTTTGATGAATATCGGCTTCTTGGATTCTAAGTTGATGATATCCTGACTTGAGGTCAATTTTTGAAAATATTTTTGCCCCTTTCATTTGGTCAAATAGATCATCAATGCAGGGTAAAGGATATTGATTCTTGATCGTGACTTTGTTGAGTTTATGATAGTCAATGCATAATCAAAGAGAGCCATCCTTCTTCTTTACAAATATTATTGGTGCACCCCACAGTGATACACTAGGTCTGATAAATCCTTTTTCCAAAAGCCTTTCTAGCTGAAGCTTGAGTTCCTCAAGTTCCTATGTGGTCATACAGTACGGAGCTTTGGAGATTGGTTCCACTCCTAGAACCAACTCAATTTGAAAGTCTATGTCCCTTTTGGGTGGCATTCCTAGAATTTCTTTTGGAAAAACATCCAAGTACTCTTTTAATATGGGATGATCTAGTGATACCTCCCTACTTTCTCCTTGGTCCAAGTCCTCTATTGAGACTACAAATAATTGGCATCCTTTGCGCATGCACATTTTGAGCTGCATCATGGAAATCATGCGGAGAGAGATGGGTCGTTGCACTCCAACAATCTTCTTAGGTTCTCATAAGTCATCTAAACACTGAATGCTTTTGTTTCTACAATCCAAAGTGGCTTTGTGAGCATCCAACCAATCCATACCCAAAACTACTCCATACGAGTCTAGAGGAATTACTCAGAGATTTACTAAGGTGGAGAAAGGTCCAAGTTCTAACTTGCAACTATGGACACAAGAGTCAGATGTTATTCTTTCCCTAGAGGCTAGCTCAACCTGCCACCTATCTTCCTACCTTACTGCCTTCAGCCCACATTTCTCTACTAGAGAAGGTGAAATGAAAGAATCTGTTGCTCCTGAATCAAATAGTATGGTGGTAGAGATACCCCTTAACAAACCTAGGGTTTCAATGATTGTTCCCTGATGATTGGCTTGTCCATGGTCTAAGGTGGAAAATACTCGGTGAGTTCTGCCTGCATTACCTACTATTGGTTCTAAAGAGACATGTCTATAACTAGCTACTGGGGTAGATTTCTGAGGGCAATTAACTACAATGTGCCCATGTTGACCACAAGAGTAACATCCAGTGTTCTTAACAAAATTCCTTCCTATAGAAGGTGTGCCAGACTGCTGATAGCTACCCCAACTAGAGTTTTGAGGCATACTCTGAGCTGGCTGAGGGTTTGGGTATCGCTTTTCACGCTGCCAGTTGTGAGGATTGTTGGATTTAGAGCCCCCTTTTTTATTATTGTTACCATTATAATTGTTGTTGTTACTGTTGTTGCTGTTGTTGTAAAACTTCCTTTTCTGGTGGTTCTGACTTCCTTTAGGAGGATAATTTTTTGGTCCAGGTGCTCCTTGAGATTGATTTCCTTTGAAACCTGACCCAGCTTGGAAGGCATTACCCCCTTGGCCACCTTTCCGACCTCCTAACCCCAAGGCTATATTTTGTTCCTCAGGGAAAGCTTTAATGATTGCATCATTAACTTTCTAAGGTTCAAACATTCGTACACTAACGGCCAAGTGACCATTGAGTCCTCTAAGGAAGTGTTGAGTCGACATGGGTTCATCATCCTTATATCTTGAGTACGGCTTGAGTTCCAAGAACTTCTTCTCATAGTCATCAACTGACATAGTTAGCTACCTTAGGTTGTGAAACTCTTTGACTCTTTCCCATCTCTAGTGGTCAGATAGGAATTTGGCTTGAAAGAGTTCTAGGAATAGTTCCCATGAAAGAATGGTAATATCTATGTGAAGTTTCTCTCTCTATTTCCCACCAAGTGGATGCAAAGTCTCTAAGGTGAATGACTACAAACTGAGCCTTAGTGTTATTTCTATAAGGGTGCATGGAAAATAGCCTTTCTAGTTCTAGCAACCAAGTCTGTGTGGTAGATCCACCTTGAGTTCCCTTAAATGGGTTAGACTTAGTCCTAAGGAGCTCTCACATATGAGAAGCACACAAAGAATCTTCTTCCATTGCCTGATCTCTCCTCCTAGGACTCCTTTCCCTTTCCTCATGGTGAGTGTTAGTCTCCCCATCATGGCCTCTATCCTACCTTGCCTCTAACCTCTATAGAATCTGTTGTAACAATTCTGTGACTTGAGCCCCCGAAAACCTCCTGATTGATTATTAGATTGATCCCCTCTTCCCTCATATTGTTCTTCTTCCTGAGAAATTTCATGTTGAGATCTAGGAGGGGTGTTTTGGGCACATCCCCTTATACCACGGGTTATAGGAGGCATCTTTCCATGAGTAAGAAGAAGGATAAGTTTAAGGGTCCTAGTTTGATTTCAGTTTTCGGTTTTCCTAAGATGAATAATAAGGTTAAGAAGCATCGGCCAAATTTCTAGGGCCCTAGTGTAGCAAATTTGTGCTCTGATACCAAAGATGTCATGCCCCGCAAAGGAGCCAGGGAAGAGAACAAAGATTCTCTTTGTAAAAGAAAACCTAAGTAGAGATTTATGAAAAATTTTGAATTTTAAAAAGAATTAAATAAATAAAACATAGATTAACTTAGATTCCTTCTAGGTTCCCTTCTTATTAAATGCATGATTCATTTAAGTCCATTAAGTAATCTAACAACAATATTTACTTCTCAAAGAAAACTACATCATTTCATTATAAGATTGTTTAAGAAATACAAAGTACTTTCATTTCAATTTTCCATCTAACACCAACTATATTCCTAAGTATCCTTTATGAAAAATATAACTTTTAAACATTAGAATCATCTTAAACATTTGATACATTGCAAAGATACTACATTTGTTTCACTAGTTTTCCTTTAATCATCAATAATGAAAATCATACTACTTGACTTGAAATCTTACAAAATCCTTTTTCTTTTCCAACATAGATCATATACATAAAGTTCATGCTTTCCCTTTTTCCTTTTTTTGAAGTCTACCCATTCTAGATACATCATTTGAAATACATTAATGATTACATTACATTCATCTCCTCTTGGGAGGTAACAATAATTGTACATCATGAAATATAATCACAAAGCCTTCATTCTTGAAAAACTGGTACATAAGCAAGCATGAATCTTCAAACACTGCATTTGCAAAAGATACCTCGATAAAATATTTACCACCCAACCACGTGGATACCTAAAAGGCCCACTCCCCCATGCTAGGAGATAAACACCAAGGTCCACAAGGAAGGAATAGCTAGGCCATACCTAGGGTTGGGTAACCTTTCCCAAATAGAAAATAAAAGAAGATCAAAGTATAATCCTTTCTCCAAAAAGGTTACAAGGCTTGGTAGAAACTCTAAGCAACAACCTAAGTGAGTGTCATCACATAGCTCTCACCCCTTGGGTTGTCTTGGTACTAGACACTCCAGGCCCCGGCCCCCAAGTAGGCACATGTGGGATCGAATGCCTTTCATATAGACAAGCACCATTTGATTGCACCTACTCGTTGGTACCTTCTCCCACTCCCATACATAGCCTTTACTAGCAATAATGGCATGGGTGAGGCACATTTAATCTTTTTAATGTTTGAACCCATTCCCATAAGTTTAATTAAGTTTTGACTTGTTAAATAACTCTTCAGTCGGTTATCTTGGTTCTATCCACTTAGAGCTCCGACCCCACACTGAGAGCCACTCACTAGGCATCGTTAGGTTTTCTACCCTTAACCCACATATCACATTCACATCATACATGTAGTAAAAATGTATTATAAACACACTGAGAACTGCTCCAAAGAATAGAAAATAATAAGATAGCTTATGGATGTTTAGGGAAATTAGGAGCATTTAAGGATGTTTAGAATGTCCTGATCCTCTTAGACAACTCTAAACCCTACACTGTTTCCTACACACATCCTAACCCTATTAAGGCATCTAAATGCATTGAACATAACCTCCACCAAACAAGTAATGGAAAAAATTAAGGTTTACACAAAATTCCATATACCAAAAGATAATGCTCCTTAAATTTCATTCTAAACTTGAAATTTGACTAAGTCTGATTTAATTAAAAATCTAAAAATCTAGAAGTTGTAGCTTAACTCCTAGGGATTTGAAACCTATCCCAATCAATTCGAAAGGTACCTAATCCCTTTATAAAAGTATAACTTAAAGTATAAGGAGTTAAAGCATCGTAAACTTATAATGTTATACTTGTATAAAGTGAATGCTATTAAAATCCATATTTAACATTTATTAAAAATTTAAATAAACAATTATAAATTTCCATTTATACATCAAATATTTATAACCTAAACTACACTATGAATTACTATTAATCAATAACTAAATCTCATAGCAATTTAAATATACTAAATTTAATATTCATTAATATCGAAAAACAAATAAAACAACTATCAAACAAAAATAAAAAGTGACTTATGGGGAGGGGTCCCTACGGGCCCCCCACCCCATTGACCTTGCACCCTGCACGCTTTCGTAACCCGCAGTTACCGTAGTAGGGTACTGCTGCTGTAGCAGTTAGGTACTACCATAGCAGTGCCTGTTGCTATGGTTACATATGTTGTAAGGGGAGTGGGGAAGGTGGTGGCCCCACTTCCCAAAAAATTTCATTAAATTTTCTTTTTTTTGTTTTATATTTAATTTGTTTGTTTTATATTATTTTTTTGAAAAGAAAAGAAAAGGACTCAATAACTTTATTGAAGCATATATATTATTTTGACAAAGAATAGATATATTGTTTATTTTGACAGAAAATTAAATATTAAATACTATCCATATTTCTTGTTGATAAATAAACTAAATACAAATAATCTAGTCCTGAATTCATCCTATACTTAAATAAGCAGTTGTCATTGTTCATTATTATAGAAATTTATATATTTGTATAAATAGCTACAATGATATAGAAATTAATGATAGAATACAATAATGTATTTACACCTAGCAGAATACAATCATATAGCATAAACATTAAATGGCTAGCATTGTACAATAATCTAGTATTTGTATAAACATTTATACAGTAATACAACAATCTATAAACGGTCTACAATAATGCACTAATAATATAGATTACAATACTGCAATCATATATAGACTTTTTGCAGTAATACAATAATACAATACTGCATAAAATTTTTGCAAACAAACAAAAAATAACATAAACAGAAGTATTCAAACAAATCTACGACCAGCATTCATACTATAAAAGAGAGTTATTTCCTAGGATGGATTCCAACCTGGAGTTCTGCGGGATTCGGTTGATGAAGAAGAGTCCTATTCTCTCAGTCTCCTTCTAGCAATCCTTTGATTCCTTCTAGATGAAATCTCTAGCCTCAACCCGAAACAACCAAATGCCAATCTTTGGGAATTATGAAATTCTCTCCTCACAATATAATTTTTCTACAAGCATAGTACTCCTCTCATTATTATTTTCTTCTTCCATCAACTCCCTTACACAGAAAATCTTTCCTGTATATCTATTGGAGGGAGTAGTTGCACAGGTATTCCAACCGATGCAACTATCCACCCGTTAATAATATGGTTTTCAAAACCATTCCCATGAAGGGATAATCATATTTTATTTAATAAGGTTTTAATTTCCGTCTCCTAAATTTAAGGATGACAAAATAGAGATTTTAACCTTAAGAATAATTTACTAGCTTACTTCGCTATGGTAATAGAATTTACTAATCCTATTTACCATTTATGAGAATAGCATAGATTTTATCTAAAATAATTTTCCTTCACACAAGTAGTTTAATAATATATATATATATATATATATATATATATATATATATATATATATATATATATATATATATATATATATATATATATATATATATATATATATATATATATATATATATATCTGTGTGTGTGTGTGTGTGTGTGTATTCATAGGCATATGTGTACACCCATATGCTTATGGGCTTATGGTACATATACCATAAATAAGACACATTATTATAAAATATAATATTTATTCATACACTAATCCACATTCTAAAATATATATTCGGTAGCTACTAACATAAGTTAGATTTTACCACTATTTATTTAAAACATTTTATTATTACTATTGTCATAGACACTTTGTTATTATGAGTATTATAAAATAATACCATAAATTATTCATTATTATAGATATTAAAATCACATACCAACCCGTTCCTAACGAGATATGCTAGTATAATAGTAGCTACTACTAAAGATAAATTACTAAATCATACCTCCAATGAACAATAATTCACATCAATAATCTACTAACAAAATTGAACATACCATGAAGACAAAAACTAGCTACAAAATCCACAAATCCAACAAACTGAGAGATCACATAATACATCCACACAAGGGACTGACTCAACACTTCCCACCTAAAGATAAAAGGATGAAAGGTGAAGTTTCTTCTTGTGGAACTTGGTGATATCTCCGTAACAACAACAATGATCAAGGATTTTGGGGGATCACTCAGACCTATGAAGCTAGGTGGTACCCGCAATCCTGCATCACCAAGAAGAGATACGTATATATACATATGGATATACAAATCAGATATATACAAGCAGATGACCAGGATTGATACATCATGTGGACCTCAACTAAGTGTAACTATGACTTCATCCTGAGTCATGAAAACACATCAGACACATATCCATGAAACATAAAACATCATGATAATGGTTAGATTCAAATCCTTGAGTTAGATCCATAAAACATATAAAAATAGATGGTTTTCTAATCTCATAAACATATAAATGATAACCATAAATAAGCATATATCCATCATATCATCATCCACAAAACATAAATGTAAATGTATAGTTCTAACCATCATAATAGAATGTCCAAGTCAAAAAGTCCAAGTATCACCATAGGAGAGCTATTACATGTCTTCAGCTTTTCTTTTCAGCTATCAAAGTTTAGTCCATCAAACTTAGGGCTTTCTTTCTTGAAATTACATGCCATGGATCTCCTTAAGTTGTTAAACTTTTCCTTCAAGGAACTGCTACTCTGATACCAATTGTTAGAAAGTAAATTCCACCAAGATAACTAAGAGGGGGGGGGGGTGAATTAGTTATCAGATAAATACAACTTTTATCACCTTTAACATATTTCAACCATGTAAGCATTGTAATCAACAACCATAGAAAGATATACATACACAACAACACAATTTTTAGGAATAGTCCCAAGAGATAACTGAGAGAGGGGGGGGGGGGGGGTGAATCAGTTATCTACAAGATTCAATTCTTTATCCAATTAAGTATACTTCAACATAAAGCATAAACACAATGAAAGAACACATGAACACAACACCAATATTTTGGTTACGGGGAAACCCAAATAGGTAAAAACCCCGGTGGGACTTCATACCCACTAATATTCTATACTAGTGTATTATGATCCTTGTTAGAAGATCCTTAACCCTATTAGGAGTTTCTTTACAATATATTAAGTATAGTAGACCTAGTCAAAGGTTGGACCCTGTTAGGAGTCTTTTACAATTGTCCTTGTTAGGGGAGAGGACGCACTGTCCAAGAGCTCACTGCTCAAAGGGGCGAAGGCTACAACCTTCTGAATAATAGATACACACTATATCTAGATCTTGGTGAACTATGCTTTGACCTGCTATCTAGATCAGTTCCAATGAATAGTACAAGGACTTTAGTTGGTCACATAGACCTTCTTCTGATGGCTCAACACTTCGCACACTCTACTTTGCTCTGCTTGAACAACTATGAACCACACTACAACAATCACAAATGACTGCCTATAAATATATTTGCTCCAAATGATATAATCAAGTCATCCTATTAGAACCACCTTAAAATCATATTAGAGAAACTATAACAAAATCCAATAAACATTCTATCGGCTCTACTATGCACGCAACACATTATGGGACCTATCCAATAAGATAATTGCAGACGCACGCTACACATTGTTGGCTCTACCAAAACAACTGGTTCTTTCTCTATAATCTGAATTAACTCATGCACTCTTAACCAAACATCCATAACTCTTCTCTAATCTTAACTCCAAGGGAGCATACCCTAAAGATAGGTGGAACTTTAAGAACCAAGAAAATCTATGTTGGCCCTTCTGAATAAACATAGGAAACTATTACTGGCGAATAGTGACTACATAACTTCACTTCTACTCATCAAAAGACTATGTGTCCATAAATGAAACATCACTAACATGTCTTCAACATATATCCAAGTGCGCAAGGCTCCATGATAACTGTATAGACAACCATACACATAACACTTCCTGTTACTCTGTCAGGAACACTGCTGACACAAGCTGCTATATAATTGTTTGTACTAACAGTTAACCTCTGTGCCCATGATATCATGTTGATATCATGTCCATGCTTTATATATAGAAATCTTACTATATCAAATTTCCACACATGCTACTTTCCATATGTTGTCATCAATGACAAACATACAGTCAGTACTGGCCTACTGGCAAATCTCCAACAATAATAACACAAGATATGTTAACTAGGGAACCTGTTAGTCAAAGAGTAAACCCCAATGGGAATGATGCCCATAAAAGATGCACTAATATGAAATTTCCTTGTGAGAGGATGGACTCTATTAGGAGCCTTATGAAATACATTCAATACATATAAATCTCTGTTAGCAGACTTTGAATCCTAGTTACAAAATTCTAATTTGGTTAGGAGTTATGGAAGACAGAAGGACCCACTATCCAAACAACTTCAAGGGAAAGATCACTGAACAAACTGTCCAAATGATCTTTGTATTACTCAAAAAAATAATACCAAAATATTACTGATCTCAACAACTTATCATTTCTCCTCTGATTGTGCCAAACTGCACCAACTGCTTCACCAGATCTCAATACTAGATCTTTGTACTTCACATATCCTCTTACAACAAGTATTGCCCAAATCCGCAATTCACTTTCACATACTACTAAAAATTCTTACATTAAAATAAGGAAAATAATCCTTCCTTTATACCACACTCAAATAATTACAAATGAGTTGGCATACCAGTTACTAAATAAAATCTTCCACACGTTCCACAATATTTCACAATTACATAAAACTGTCAGCTTGCAATTAAGATAATTCTTCACTCATGTGACCTCTGACCTTTTTGTCATTTCCATGTCACAATCATCATGTATTCATCATCTATACAACCTTGCATGCTCATATTCTATCCCAATTAGAATATATCATCTAATTTCCACAAACTGCTTCTCAGGAACACTGCCTGAATACTGCTTCCACTAAATTACACATAATTGTCATGAATAGATGAATTTATGTATGTGCTCTTAATCATGATCATAGGAAACATCATAGATTAAGTCCTAAACTCTGCATAGCTTGATCTTCAATATCCCACATGCGTTAATACAAATATTGTCTGCTTCTCTACTCATCTTCAGTAGATCACTGTGTTGACATCAATGACAATCACAGTCATGAATGCAACAATAACTACTACATAATGGCTGGGAATACTCCCCCATAAGATATATTCTACATTCATTCCTAACACATTTTTGAATGGAATTCTTGAGGAGGAGGTCTACATAGAACAACCATAAGTTTTTGTTGATCTGAATCAGAATAACATGGTATGTAGACTACACAAAGCTTTGTATGGACTGAAGAAACCACCAAGAGCATGGTATGAAAAACTACATGCTTATCTTATTAGTATTGGCTTTGTAAGAAAAAGTCATAATAGTAATCTATACATGAAAGGAGAATCTGATGATAATATTTTGATTACTGAAATTTTTGTTGATGACATAATCTTTGGAGAACATGATTTGATTTGCAAATCTTTTGCTAATGAAATGAGAAAGGAATTTGAGATGTCAATTATTGGAGAGATTCAATTATTTATGGGTTTGTAGATTATACAACAGAATGATGGGATTTTCATCACTCAATCAAAATACATTAAGGAAGGGTTAAAGACTTTTGGCATGGAAGATTCAAAACTGGTAGGAACACCGATGGTAACATGATGTAAGTTGACAAAGGATGATAAATCAATTGAGGTAAATTAGACATTGTATAGATCAACGATTGGAAAAATGATATATGTTGTACACAATAGGCCTGATATAGCACATGCAGTTGGGATTGTGGCAAGATTTTCTACCAATCCTAAAGATTCACATTGTTAGAATAACTGAGAGGGGCATGAATCAGTTATCCAGTGTCCCAAAACAAAATGTATAATTCAAAATAATTTCTTCACTTTCTCCTCGTCGGTAAGCAATAATAACTCTCACTCTCTGTTCTTTTACCAATTACCAGTCTAATACTTATAATAGTTTATTGATCAAATCTACCATGTAACATGCAAAGTATGATAACAAACAAATATCACAATCAACACATAACATGAAAGATTTAACATGGAAACCCTGTAAAGGGAAAAAACCACCTGGGACTGGCAACCCAAAATTATTCACTCTTCTGAAGTGAGATCGATTAAGACCCAACCTTGTTAAAGGTTACAAACACACTGTCAGGTGTGACCTTGTTAGAGGATTTTAGACTAGAAGTTATTGTCCAACCAGCATTCACTATGGCGTTGACAAGATAACAATGTTCATTCTATGAATGATACATCATAAGACTTTTAGAGTCCACTCAGTTAAGAGATTTGAACTATATACAATGGTTAAATATGTAACAGTAAAATGATCTACCTTAATACAACTTTAATTGTAGATTACAGATCAATATTTAGTCCATACAAATCCTTTTGATCAATATTTCACTTCAGTTTCAATACTATATCAACTTACTGTCCACCAGTAATAGCTCTCTATAGCTTGATAATTATTTTGTAGCTCGGTTCTCACTAACCAGTATGATCAGAATGCATGAAAGCTTGTTCATGCATAATTCCTGCAGCTTCTTCTTCTTAGCATCTTACTAAAGAAATTATATTCTCTTATATAGACGATTAGATCATTTTCTTCTCCACCATCAGATTTTTCCACTTAATCACATTCATAGATTTTTCCACTTAAAACTTTCTCGGTACTTGTGTCAATAAAACATTTCAATCTTCTCCATTAGATCTTCTTTAAATTTTGTCAGTCAGTGATCTGTGTAACAAACATTATCTGTTACCTTGATGTTATACTCTTGCTAGCTCATCATTCTTATCAACTTAAACTAATCATTTAATTCATTTTGTTCCACTCAGTTAACAAAGAATGCATTGGTGAACACTACTTGGTTAATACTATGGTCGGTATACACTACACTCTGTTTGTGTATACTAAAATGCTTCATTTACCAACAACACTGCTTTGTGTCTTTCAGCTCTATAATTCATTATAGATGAATGCAACATAATAAAGTCAATATCATCAAGTCATAGACTCATCAATAAGTTACTTAGTGTGTTCCTTATCCTCATCTGTCAAGTACATCTTTCCTCATGTAGATTTCTCTATTCTTCATCTCTTTCAACTTTCTTTAGATGTCTCGGTATAGTAACTTACAAGATAAGTGTTGTCAAACTAGTTGACATTAATGACAACATAATACTGATTTAATCATATTACATATCTAATCAGAAACTTCTCAGTGATCTTGCAATCACAGATCCTTCAATTATATTCTAAATCAGTTGTAGTCCAACAATCTCTCCCTTTGGCATTGATGGCAACTCAAGTAATATGAAACGTACCATACACATACCAAACATACATTCTACAACTTTATGAACAAATGCTATAAGTCGAATAGACTTAATATGTTTAATCACTACGTTACTAAACCAACATTAAGTAATACAACTTTACCTTTCTGTAGTTGTGATCTTTTCAGTTCTCTTGTTCCTGCTTCTATTCTCTGTAATTGATCTTTAGTACTCTGTCTCATTCAGATTGTCTCTCCCTTAGATAATTTTTGTCAGTGCTTGTTCCTTTTCATATTTGGTTTAATCTCTCCCCTTTTCAGTTTATCTCTCCCTTTTTCATTTCATATTGTTTATCTCTCCCTTTGACAACAATGCCAAAGAAACAAATAAAAAATTAGCTCTGTAGTAGCCAAGTAACTCTTTGTGGTGTTCAATACTTCCTCTATATCTCTGTATACTGATATCTGATCGGTTCAAGTTCTCAACTTTAATCACAACCTTGAACAAGATTCAAAGTGTGAGCTATGTTGCATCAACATGAATGATCTTTTGATAGAAGTAGGCTGATGCAACAACCAGATCACCTTAGTGACTGATAGATAGGGGAAAAACCCCAAGTCTAGTCCTCAAGTATTCAAATGTGTCCTTCGGTAGGGGTTTTGTAAAAATATCTGCAAGTTGTTCTTTGGATGTAACAAATTCTAACTTAACTTTCTTCTCTTGCACTTATTCTCTCAAGTAATGATACTTAATAGATATATGCTTTCTCTTAGAGTGCATCATAGGATTCTTTGAAATATTAATAGCACTAGTGTTGTCACAGTATATAATCACTGGGTCAGTGATTACCTCATTCATTCTTTCCAACACTTGTTTGATATATGCAATGTTTGAATAGTTAGTAGCAGCAACAACATACTCTACTTTAGCTATAGACTGAGAAATACAAGCCTACTTTTTACTTGTCCAGGTTACAAGTCTTTCACCAAAGAAAAATGCTCCTCCAGTGGTTCTTTTTCTATCATCCACATTTCTAGCCCAATCAACATCGGTGTAAACTTTCAGTTCAAACATTCCTTCCTTAGGATACCATAATCCATAATTCTCTATTTTCTTCAAGTATCTTAAGATCCTTTTTGTAGCTATCATGTGTGATTCTCTAGGATTAGCAAAAAATCTTACAACAATTCCTACAATATGTGCTATATCTAGCATACTATGAACTACGTACATTAACTTACCAATCATGGATCGGTACAGTGTCTGGTTTACCTCGGTAGTTTCATCCTCCTTTGTCAATCTACATCTAGTAGCCATCAATGTTCCTACAAGTTTAGCATCTTCCATGCCGAATGTCTTCAGTACTTCCTTTATGTATTTAGATTGTGTGATGAATATCCCATCACTCTGCTAAATCACTTGTAGTCCAAGAGAGAACTTAATCTCTCTAAACATTGATATTTCAAATTCCTTTTGCATTTCATCAGCAAATGCCTTGCAGACAAGATCTGAGCCTCCAAAGATAATGTCATCAAAAAATATTTCAGCAATGATAATGGTGTCATCGGTATCACCTGTCACATACAAATTATTGTTTTCACTTGTTCTAACAAATCCAATGCTTAACAAGTAAGTATGTAGTCTTTCATACCATGCTCTTGGTGCTTGCTTTAGTCCATATAAAGCTTTATGTAATCTACATACCATGTCTTTATTGTCAGGATCAACAAATCCTTCAAGTTGTTCAACGTAGACTTCTTCTTCAAGTATACCATTTAAAAATGCTGACTTCACATCCATTTGAGAGACTTTGAATTTCTTATGTGCAGCATATGCAAGTAGCATTCTAACTCCTTCTAATCTAGCAACAGGTGCAAATGTCTCACCATAGTCAATGTCTTCTTCCTATGCATATCCCTTTCATACTAATCTAGCTTTATTTCTTGTGACTTCACAATTTTCATTCAATTTATTCCTGTATATCCACTTAGAACCGATAACATTCTTATCTTTTGGTTGGGGTACTAAGGACCAAGTTTTGTTCTTTTCAATTTTTTTTATTTCCTCCTTCATTGCATTAACCCATTCTTCATTCTCTAATGCAACTTTCACCATTTTAGGTTCAAATTCACAAATTAAACATGTACCTTGTCTTGTTTTACTTCTGGTTTGCATTCTAGCATGTCTGTCTCCAATGATTTGTGTTTTAGGATGATGTCTTCTGACAAAACTAGCCAAGACTTGATTTCTCCTTTCTTGTTGATCCTACTCAGGGTCATTTTCTTGCTCGACAGCTTCTTCATGTTCACCAGTTTATGGTGCCTATTGTACTGCATTGATTCCCTGCTGACTGGTTGACACAATCTGTGGTGTCGATAGATACTCTAGATATTCAATGTAAGTGAATCTACCATATTCTTTCGGCTCCTTTGTACTTTCCTCAGTGTACTTATCATCAAATTCATCAACACGAACATTAGTACTTTCAACAATCTTATTTGTAGCCTTATTCAAACATCTGTATGCTTTACTTGTAGTGAAATATCCCATAAATATCCCTTCATCTCCTTTAGAATCAAATTTTCCATTTCTTTAATCTTTTAATATAAAGCATTTACTTCCAAAAATTCTGAAATAACTTACAATAGGTTTGTGTCCAAACCATAGTTCATAAGGTGTTCGGTTGGAGTCCTTCTTCAGTTGTACTTAGTTAAGAACATATACAGATGTGCTAACAGCTTCCCTCCAATATGTCTAAGAAACATTCTTCTGTATCATCAATGTTCTAGCACAGTCAATTATAGACCTATTCCTTCTTTCAACAATGCCATTTTGCTGAGGTGTCCTCGGTGCAGATACCTGCCTCTTGATTCCATGCTCATTGAAAAAGTTAGTAAATTCATCAGAGATGAATTCACCTCCTCTATTAGATCTTAAACATTTTATTTCTTTTCCGATTTCTTTCTCTACTTTAGCTTTATACCATTTAAACATTTTGAAAGCTTCAGATTTCTCTTTCAAGAACATAACAGTCATCAGTCTAGTATAATCATCAACAAAAAGAATAAAATATTTATCACCAGAACAACTCTGAGTTCTCATAGGACCACATAGGTCGGTATGAACCAAATCAAGTATCTTCTTTATTGAGTAGTCTTTTCTTTTAAAACTAGACTTAGTCATCTTACCTCTTTGACATTCATGGCACATAGCATGATCAGGTTTTGTTAAGTTAGGTAGTCCTCTAACTCTTTTCTTTCTACTAATCTTGATCATGTTGTCAAAGTTCACATGGCATAGCCTTCGGTGCCACAACCAAGCATCTTCATCCTTTATTAGCAAACAAGAAGACTGATCCATATCAAGATAGAATAGATTACCTCTGGATTGTGTACCAATTCTGACAAGTCTTCCTCCATCATTATAAATCTTCACCTTTTTGCTCTCAAAAGCCAGTCAGTGGCTTTAATTATTCAACTATGCCACACTTATTAGATTATAGTTCAGTCCATCTACCCAATATGCATTTTCACATTGTAATCTATCATTGATCATCAGTGAGCCTTTACCTCTTACCATACAAGGTGCATCATTTCCCATTCTCACAGATCCTCCATTATATTCAACAAGATGATCAAACTTCTCTACATCACCGGTCATATGATGTGTGCAGCCACTGTCTATGATCCATGTATCATTTCTTCTTACTTTAGAGATCAGGGATGTCTCTTCATGTTTCTCTTCCTCTTCTGAGTCATCTTTCATAGCAACAAATACAACTTCTATATCATCATCAAAATTAGATTCAGTTTCAATATCTTCAGCTATGTAACATACTTTTTTGCCTTTTTCATCTCGGTTGTCTCTGTTGTTGTGTCAGTAACCTCTGTTGACTCTTCTTCCATAGCTTCCATCAGATTGGTCTTTAGATCTATCATCATCTTTCTTCTAAGGACATCTAGCAGCAATGTGACCAACTTCTTTACAATTAAAGCATGCTAAAGGTAGCTTGCCTCTATACCTTCCTTTTCCTTTGGGCAATCTTCTGGCCATAAGTGCTTCAAGTTATTCAAGTTCATCATCGGTATTGTCATCACTATCACAATTCTTACCATTCTTGCTAGACTTTCCAATCTTTAGAGAAGACATGAAAGCAGATTCAATAGAAGGAACAACACTATTATCAAAGTTGTTTAATTCAAAGGTTGTAAGTTTACCAATCAGAGTGTCAAGAGTAAGGTTGGGTGTAGCTCTTGTTTCATGAATTGCAAAAATCCTGATTGCATAAACTGGTAGCAAAGTTCTGAGAATCTTGCTTATCACTTTTTCATCATCAATTACTCCATCAGATGCTCTAATAGCATGTACCACCTCTTTGAGTCTATTTGAATATTGGACAATATTTTCACCTTCTTTCATTCTCATATCATCAAATCTGCCTCTGAAACTTTCAGCTCAGGCTCTTTTGACATTTAGATCTCCACTGTAGATTTGTGCGAGCTTATCCCACATACCTTTGGCAATTGTACATGTCTTGATATCTTCAAATTCAGTGTCAATACAGGTAGCAGCAAGTTCCATCATAGTACCATTGTGTTCATGCTTATCCTTCAATTGATCAACAGTTAGGGGTCCAGTGGGCGGTTGCATGTAGACATTCTCCATCAGTTCTAGTGCTGAGTTCCCAATTCTAGATATGTGTAGCTTCATTCTGCTTTACCATACTATGAATTTCTCTTTATTCAATTTTGGTACTTCCCTCTTATACATCTTGAGATCTTTATGCTTAAGTCCTTTAAAACTCTATTCCAAGCAACTAGTGCTCTGATACCAATTGTTAGAATAACTAAGAGGGGGGTGAATCAATTATCTAGTGTCCCAAAAAAAAATGTATAATTCAAAACAATTTCTTCACTTTCTGCTCGTCGGTAAGCAATAATAACTCTCACTATCTGTGCTTTTACTGATTACCAGTCTAATACTTATAACAGTTTACCGATCAAATCTACCATGTAACATGCAAAGTATGATAACAAAAAAATATCACAATCAACACATAACATGAAAGATTTAATGTGGAAACCCTATAAAGGGAAAAACCACCTGGGACCGGCAACCCAAAATTGTTCACTCTTTTGAAGTGAGGTCAGTTAAGACCCAACCCTGTTAAAGGTTACAAACACACTGTTAGGTGTGACCTTGTTAGAGGATTTTAGACTAGAAGTTATCATCCAACTAGCATTCACTATGGGGTTGACAAGATAACAATGTAAATTCTATGAATGATACATCATAAGACTTTCAGAGTCCACTCGGTTAAGAGATTTGAACTGTGTACAATGGTTAAATATGTAATAGTAAAATGACCTGCCTGAATACAACTTCAATTGTAGATTACAGATCAATATTTAGTCCACACAAATCCTTCTGATCAATATTTCACTTCAGTTTCAATACTGTATCAACTTACTATTCATTGGTAATAGCTCTCTATAGCTCAGTAATTGTTCTGCAGCTCGGTTCTCACTAACTAGTATGATCAGGATGCATGAAATCTTGTTCACGTGTAATTCTTGCAACTTCTTCTTCTTCTTCTCGGCATCTTACTAAAGAAATTATGTTCTCTTATATAGATAAGTAGATCATTTTCTTCTCCACCATCATATTTTTCTACGTAAAAATTTCTCAGTACTTGTGTCAATAACACATTTCAATATTCTCTGTTAGATCTTCTTTGAATTTTATCAGCCGTTGATTTGCGTAACAAAGATTATCTGTTACCTCGATGTTATACTCTTGCCAACTCATCATTCGTATTGGCTTAAACTAATCATTTAATTTATTCTGTTCTGCTCGGTTAACAAAGAATGCATTGGTGAACACTGCTCATTAATACTGCGGTCGGTATACACTACACTCCGTCGGTGTATACTAAAATGCTTCATTTACCGACAACATTGCTTTGTGTCTTTCATCTCTATACTTCATTATAGATGAATGCAACATAATAAAGTCAATATCATCAAGTCATAGACTCATTAATAAGTTACTCAGTGTGTTCCTTATCCTCATCTATCAAGTACATCTTTCCTCATGTAGATTTCTCTATTCTTAATCTCTTTCACCTTTCTTTAGATGTCTTGATATAGTAACTTACAAGATAAGTGCTGTCAAACTAGTTGACATCAATGACAACATAATATTGATTTAATCATATTACATATCTAATCAGCAACTTCTCAGTGATCTTGCAATCATAGATCCTTCAATCATATTCTAAATCAGTCGTAGTCCAACACACATATGGTTGTTGTTAAAAGGATTCTAAGATACTTGAAGAAGACTGAAGACTATGGTTTATGGTACACAAAGGAAGGAAAATTTGAACTCTAAGTTTATACTAATGCAGATTGGGCTGGAAACATTGATGACCAAAAGAGAACAACCAATGGAGCATTCCTTTTAGGAGAATGACTTGTGACTTGGATAAACAAGAAATAAGCATGCATTTCTCAGTCTACTGTTGAAGCAGAGTATCTTTCTGCTACTGTAAATTGTTAAAATATTGCTTGGATAAAATAAGTGTTGGAAGGAATGAATGAGGTGATCACTGACCTAGTGATTATATATTGTGACAACACTAGTATCACTATTTAAGGGAACAAGTTCAAGAGAAGTAGGTGAAACTGGAATTTGTGAAATCTAAATAACAACTTGCTGATATTTTTACCATGCCCTTACCGAAGGACACTTTTGAGTATTTGAGGACTCGACTAGGGGTCCTTCCCTTGTCTATTAGTCACTGAGGTGATCAGGAGGTTGCATGAACCTATACATTATCAAAAAATCATTCATGTTGATGCACATAGCTCACACTTTATGATTGCTAAGGTTGTGAAATATTGTAGAAGCTCGAACAAAGAATTGTTTATCACTACATGAAGGTACTTGACCTAGACCGGACAACAAAGAATTACTTGGCTACTAAAGAGTTGTTTATTTTATTTGGCATTGTTTTCAAAGGGAGAGGAAGTTCTATGAAATATATGTTGATGAGAACATGAGAAAGAATTAGAGAACTGAAAAAGATCATATCCGCAGGGAGAGTCTGCATGGAATGTTATTTGTAGTGATTAAACATATTAAATATCAAGCTAGGGAAAGCTTACCGAGCTACAACATTTACTTATATAGTTGTAGAATAGATGTTCGGTATGCGTATGGCATATTTCATATTAATGACCTACAATTGATTGAATATCTAGATGAACTGAATAAATAGCGATTAGAGATCACCAAGTTATTAAAGTGATATGTAAGATGATTAAATTAGTCAATATGTTGTCATTGATGTCAACTAGTTTTAACTATACTTATCATGATAGTTACAAACATCTAAATATGTATAGAAGGAAGAAAAGTTGAAGAAATGAGATATCTACATAAGGAAAAGATAGATATGATAGATAAGGATAAGGTATACATTGGGTAACTTATTGATTATTATATGGCTTTATATTGTTGACTTGAGCATTTACAATAATCTATTATGAAGAAGAGATTTGAATTGAACAAGTTAATGTGGTTGGTAATTGAAGACTTCTATAAACACCAAGCCAGTGTAGTGTATACTGAGTGACAGTAATAATCAAGTTAGTTATCATCGATGCATTTAGTATTAATTGAGTATGGATGAAAATATTAAATGCTAAGAACAACTTACTGAAATTGATGAGCTAGAAATTGTTATCATTTGGAGGTAAAGGATGAAGTTAGTTATAAGATCAATGACTGACATAATTTATAGATGATCTAAAGGATGAGATTGAAATGTGTTATTGACACATCTGCCAAGGAAGGTTTAAGCAGAAAAATGGATGAAAGAGATTAAGAGGCAAAATCTGATGGCTGATATGAAATAGTTTACTTGTCTATTTAAGAGACATGAGTTTCATTGTTGAAACATGCCGGATAAAATATAGATTGCAGAAGATTTCACATGAAGACTTTATTCATGCATTCCTGATCAAACTGCTTATAGATAGAATCGAGTTGTAGACATAACCAAGAGTTAGAGAACTATACACCGCATAAAGTAAGTTGGGGAAATATTGAGGAAGTGAATTGATTAATGATCAGATGAGTTTTATGAGCATAGAATAGATCTGAATATTTGTAATTGACTTATATTTGAATTAGATCATAACTATATCAGTTTAACCATTGATTCAAAAAAATCTCCTAATCGAGTGGACTTAATAGTCTTATTGTATTACCATATGATATTCAAGTAATGTTAATTGTTATCTTGTTGACCCCATCATGAATGTTGGTCAAGAGTTAACTGTTAGTGATAAATCTTCTAACTAGGTCACACCTAATTGTGTGCATTGTAACCTTTAATAGGGTTGGCTCCTAATTGAGCTCACTTCAGAAGAGTGAAATATTTTGGGTTACCAGTCCTAGGTAGTTTTTCCCTTAGCAGGGTTTCCATGTTAAATCATTATGTTATGTGTTACTTTTTATGATTGTTTTTCTATCATACTTTACATACAGCATTGTTGATTTAATCAATAATCACAGTTTGGATAATTACTAGTATTTGGTAAATGAATAGACAAATTGATATTTTATCTTACCAAGTTGCATAAATTTTTGAAATAGTTTTGAAAAGTACATCTGAGATTTTGGGACTGTAGGAAAACTGATTTAACTGATTCACCCCCCTCTCAGTTATTCTAAAAATTGGTATTAGAGCGTATTGGTTGCTTGGAGGAAAGTTTCAAGGACTTAAGAAAAAGATCATAAGATGTATAAGAGGGAAGTACCTAAGTTGGACAAAGACAACTTCACCACATGGCAAAGCAGGATGAGGCTACACATATCTAGAATTGGAGAATATTCTATCACTCTACCAGATAATGGCTACATACAACCAACTATTGGACCTTTGAAAGTTGATCAATTGAGAGACATACATGAGCACAATGAAATTATGATAGAGCTTGATGCTACTCTAACTAATGCTAAATTTGAAGATGTCAAAGCATGCAATACAATGAAACAAATGTGGGATAAACTTGCACTAGTTCATGCCAGTGATATAAATGTAATGAGAGCAACAACTGAAATCCTAAGAGGTAGATTTGATGACATGAAGATGACAGAAGGGGACAACATCACATAATACTCTAACCAAATCAAAGTGGTTGGCAATGCTATTTGAGGAGAGGGAGGTATTATTTATGAAGATACTATGGTAAGTAAGATACTGAGAACCTTATTGCCTATCTATGAAATTAGAATATATGCAATTCATGAAATTAGGTCTCCACCTAGTTGTACTCTTACACTTGATAGTTTGATTGGAAAGATAACTAATTTTGAGTTGAATAATTATGACAATAGTGTTGTACTGAGTGTTGATACTTCTTTTGTTTCATCCCTAAAGATTGGTATAGAAGTAAGTATAACATAAATAATGAAAGTGGCAGTGACAACGAAGATGAGCTTGATGAGCTTGAAGCACTTATGGCCCAGATACTACATAAAGGTAAAGGAAGGTATAAGGGAAATTTACCTTTAGCTTGTTTTAATTGTAAAGAGATTGGACATATTGCTGCTAGATGTCCTAAAAGGAAAGAAGAAGATAAAGACAATGACCGATCTCGTGAAGAAACATTTGGTACAAGAGCTAACAGACAAAACTGAAACTATGACAGAAGAAACATCTGAGATTACAAAGACAAAGGAAAGAAGGCATGTTAACTTGTTGGAGAAGATGAGAATGACACCGACACTGACACTGATGATGAAATTGAAGTTGTATTTGTTGCAATGAAAGATGATTCAGAAGAAGAGGAAAGGTATGTAGAAACAACCCTTATTTCTAAGGTTAGAAAGAATGATACTTGGATCATTGATAGTGGATGTGCACATCACATGACGGGTGATGAAGATAAATTTGAATACCTTGAACACTACAATGGAGGATTAGTGAAAATGGGAATTGATACACCTTGTCAAGTAAAAGGAAAAGGGTCTATCTTATTGAATGATAGGATTAGATGTGATAATGCATAATGGGTAAAAGGAATTAACTACAATTTGTTGAGTGTAGCATAGCTGAACAATTCAGATCACTGAGTTGCATTTGAAAGAAAGAAGGTGAAAATCTTTGATGAAACTAGAAAACTGGCTGGTATTAGAGGACAATCAAAACGTAATTTATTCTATCTTGACAATGCTAAAACCTCTTGTTTATTGGCGATAAATGAAGATATATGGTTGCGGCACAAGAGAATGTGTCATGTGAACTTTGATAACATGGTTAAGATTAGTAAAAAGAGAAGAGTTAGAGGTTTATCAAGTGTAGACAAACCTGATCATGTTATGTGCAATCAATATCAGAAAGGAAAGATGGCCAAATCTAGTTTTAAAAGCAAAGGCTATTCATCTAAAAGTATTTTGGAGTTGGTACATACCAACTTATGTGGTCCTATGAGAACTCAAAGCTATTATGGTGATAAATATTTTATTTTATTTTTTGATGACTACTCTAGGATGATGACAGTCATGTTCTTAAAAGAGAAATCTAAAGCATTCAAATTGTTTAAGTGGTATAAGGCTAAAGTTGAAAAAGAAATCGGAAAGACTTAAAATGCTTAAGATCTAATAAAGGAGGTGATTTTATTTCTGATGAATTCACTAATTTCTATAATGAGCATGGAATCAAAAGATAGGTTTCCGCATGAAGGACACCTTAGCAGAATGGAATTCTTGAGGAGCAGGTCTACATAGAACAACCGGAAGGTTTTGTTGATCTGAATTAGAAGAACATGCTATGTAGACTACACAAAGCTTTGTATGGACTGAAGCAAGCACCAAGAGCATGGTATGAAAGTCTACATGCTTATCTTATCAGTATTGGCTTTGTAAGGACAAGTCATAATAGTAATTTGTACATGAAAGGAGAATCTGATGATAATATTTTGATTGCTAAATTTTTTGTTGATGACATAATCTTTGGAGGACATGATTTGATTTGTAAATCTTTTGCCGATGAAATGAGAAAATAATTTGAGATGTTAATGTTTGGAGAGATTAAATTCTTTCTAGGTTTGTAGATTATACAACAGGATGATGGGATTTTCATCACTCAATCAAAATACATTAAGGAAGAGTTAAAGACTTTTGGCATATAAGATTCAAAACTGGTAGGAACACCAATGGTAATAGGATGTAAGTTGATAAAGTATTATGAATCAATCGAGGTAAATCAGACACTGTATAGATCAATGATTAGAAAACTAATGTATGTTGTACATAGTAGGCTTGATATAGCACATACAGTTGGGATCATGGAAAGATTTTCTATCAATCCTAAAGATTCACATATGGTTCTTGTTAAAAGGATTCTAAGATACTTGAAGAAGACTGAAGACTATGGTTTATGGTACACAAAGGAAGGAAAATTTGAACTCTAAGTTTATAAAGATGTAGATTGGGCTGGAAACATTGATGACTAGAAGAGAACAACCGGTGGAGCATTATTTTTAGGAGAAAGGTTTGTGACATGGATAAGAAAGAAACAAGCATGCATTTCTTAGTGTACTCTTGTAGCAGAGTATGTTGTTGTTGCTGCAAATTGTTCAAATATTGCTTGGATAAAACAAGTGTTGGAAGGAATGAATGAGGTGTTCACTGACCCAATGATTATATATTGCGACAACACTAGTGCTATAAAAATTTCCAAGAATCTGGTGATGCACTAAAAAAAAAGCACATATGTATTAAGTATAACTACTTAAGGGAACAAGTTCAAGAGAAGTAGATGAAACTGGAATTTATGAAATCAAAAGAACAACTTCCTAATATTTTTACCAAGCCCTTACCAAAGGACACTTTTGAGTATTTGATGACTAGACTAGGGGTCCATCCCCTGTCTATTGGTCACTAAGGTGATCAGGAGGTTGCATCAACCTATAATTTATTAGAAAATCATTCATTTTGATGCACATAGCTCACACTTTAGGATTCCTAAGGTTGTGAAAGATTGTAGAAGTTAGAACAAAGAATTGTATATCAGTACATAAAGGTACTTGATCTGGACCAAACAACAAATAATTACTTGGCTATTGAAGAGCTATTTATTTTATGTGGCATTTTTGTTAAAGGGAGAGGAAATTTATATGAAATATATGTTGATGACAACATGAGAAAGAATCAGAGAACTGAAAAAGATCAAATCCGTAGGGAGAGTCTGCATGGAATTCTATTTGTAGTGATTAAACATAATAAATATCAAGCTAGGGAGAGCTTACTGAGCTACAACATTTACTTATATAGTTGTATAATAGATGTTTGGTATGTGTATGACATATTTTGTATTGTTTGTGTTGCCATCAAGGCCAAAGGGAGAAATTGATGACCTACAATTGATTGAATATCTAGATGAACTAAAGAAATAATGATTAGAGATCACCAAGATATTAAAGTGATATGTAAGATGATTAAATCAGTCAATATGTTTTCATTGATGTCAACTAGTTTTGACTCTACTTATCATGATAGTTACAAACATCTAAATATCTGTAGAAGGAAGAAAAGGTGAAGAAATGAGATATCTACATAAGGAAAAGATGGATATGATAGATAAGGATAAGATATACATTGGGTAACTTATTGATGAGTCCATAGCTTTATATTGTTGACTTGAGCTTGTTACATTAATATATTATGAAGAAGAGATTTGAATTGAACAAGTTAATGTGGTTGGTAATTGAAGACTTCTGTATACACTGAGCCAGTGTAGTGTATACTGAGTGATAGTAATAACCAAGTTAGTTATCACTGACACATTCAATATTAACTAAGTGTGGATGAAAACATTAAATGCTAAGAACAACTGATTGAAATTGATGAGCTGGAAATTGTTATGATTTCAAGGTAAAGGATGAAGTTAGTTATATGATCCATGGATGACATAATTTAGAGATGATATAGAGGATGAGATTGAAATGTGTTATGGACACATCTACTGAGGAAGGTTTAAGCGGCAAAATGGATGAAGGAGATTAAGAGGCAAAATCTAATGGCTGATATGAAAATGGTTTACTTATCTATTTAAGAGACATGAGTTTCATTGTTGAAACATGCCAAATAAAATATAGACTGCAAAATATTTTGCATGAAGACTTTATTCATGCATTCCTAATGAAACTGGTTACACATAGAACTGAGCTGCAGACATAACTGAGTGTCGAAGATATATACACCAAGTAAAGTAAGTTTGGGAAATATTGACGAAGTGAATTTTTTAATGATCAGATGATTTTTATGAGCATAGCATAGATCTGAATATTTCCAATTGATTTGTATTTGAATCAGATCAGAACTGTATCAGTTTAACCATTGATTCAACAAAATCTCTTAACGGAGTGGACTTAACAGTCTTATTGTATTTCCATATGACATTCCATGAATGTTAATTATTATCTTGTTGACCCCATAGTGAATGTTGGTCAAGAGTTAATTGTTAGTGATAAATCCTCTAACCAGGTCACATGTAACAGTGTGCATTGTAACCTTTAATAGGGTTGGCTCCTAACCAAACTCACTTCAGAAGAGTAAAATATTTTGGGTTACCGGTCCCAGGTGGTTTTTCCCTTAGTAGGGTTTCCATGTTAAATCATTGTGTTATGTATTATTTGTTATGATTGTTTTTCTATCATACTTTACATATTGCATAGTTGACTTAATCGGTAATCACAGTTTGGATAATTACTAGTATTCGGTAAATGAACAAACAAATTGATATTTTATCTTAACAAGTATCATAAATTGTTGAAATAGTTTTGAAAAGTACATCTAAGAGATTAGGACTGTAGGATAACCGATTTAACTGATTCACCCCCCTTCTTAGTTACTCTAACACTTCTATAGGCCAATATATCTCATCCCATGAGATTAGGACTAGTTCTTTTATTTACATATGACCCTTGCAAAAAAATGTTCTCAACCTTTTAAATTTTTTGCATAATCCCCTACAAATAAAGATAAATAGGTATTGTTTATAGAGTAGCCTTAAGCATAGTGACTCTTCCATCCCATGATAACCATCTAGTTTTCTAGAATTCCATCTTACTATCCATATTTTACCCTATTGGGTGTTATACCTTGGTGGTCCTTAAAATCTTGTCAAGTGGTAGATCTAAGTATTTCCAAGGGTAGTTTTCCCTCCTTAAAACCAAAAATATTAAGGATTTCTCTCTCAATCTTTGACTTAACAAAGAAGAATAAAATCTTTGATTTCTATGGATTGATAGATTGAATCAAAACCTTTGAATATATTTTTTAGGATCTTTTAAAACTCTCTAGCTTATAATTTATTCCTATACCCAAACAACATTGTGTCATCTACAAACTATTGATGATAAATTGCCTAAATTGAGTTAGTTATCTTGATTTCTTTCAATTTACCAATCTCTTGTACTTTTGGTATAGATATACCTAAAGCCCTTTCTATAATGATGAATAGGAATGGAGATAAAGGTTCTCCTTTATTAGTAATCCTAGAACATTCAAAGAATCCTTTTTTTGTGCCATTTATTAAGGCTAAGAATATTGGACTAGATATAGTAAAGAAAATTATATTTATCCATACTTTTCAAAATTCACAGGTTTCAAAAAATTTACACAAAACCTTTCAATCCACTTTATCATAGGATTTTTAAATTTCCAATTAAATGATCATGCTGTTAGGAATGAATGATAAATGTTTGGAAGCCATTATGTAGCAGTTGTTGTTGCATTCATGACTATGATTGTCATTGATGTCAACACAGTGATTTACCAGAGACTTGTAGAGAAGCAGACAAAGTTTGGATTAGTGCACGTGGGATATTGTAGTTAGAGCTATGTGATGTTGAGGATATACTCTTTGATATGTTATATGTTTATGGTTAAGAGCACAGACAGTAATTCATTTATTCATGGATGTTATAAGCATTTTGGTGGAAGCAGTATTGAGGTAGTGTTCCTGAGTAGTAGTTTGTGGAAAACGGATGATATCTCCTAATCGGGATGAAATCTAGTTTTGCACAGTTAAAGGGAAGTTTAAGACACACTGATAGTGACATGGATGATAGTGAAAACTTTGAGGTCACATGAGTGAATAATTATTGTAGTTGGAAGCTGACAGTTTTGTGTAATTTTGATGTAGCATGTGGAAACTTTTATTTTGTAATTGTGTGCCGACTCATTTGTAATTAATTGAGTGTGGTATAAAGGAAGGAATTTTTTTCCTTGTTTTAAAATATGGATGTAATGGTTGGATGTGATGATGTATGCATGAAGTGAAGAAAAGAGCTAATGTAGTTGTGAAAGCAAATTTATGAAGGAAGACATGCAAAGATCTGAGATTGAGATCTGGTGAAGCAGAGAGTGCGGTTTGGCACAATAAGGAAGGAGGTAACATATTTTATATTATTCTATTGAGAAATAAAAAGATCAGTTGGACAATGTGTTCAGTGATCTTTCCATTGAAGTTTTTTGGGCAGTGAGTCCTTCTGTCTTCCATAACTCTTAACAGGGTTAGAATCTTTTAACAGGGATTCAAAATCTCCTAGCAGGGATTCATATGTACTGAATGTATTTCATAAGACTCCTAACAAAGTCCATCCTTTCACAAGGAATATTCATATTAGTGCATCTTTTGTGGGCATCATTCCCACCGAGGTTTACTCTTTGATCAAGAGGTTCCCTAGTCAACATATCTTGTGTCATTGTGTTATTGTGTATGAATATCTTTGTATGGTTGGTAATTATATTGCTTACATGGTTTAATGTTGTTGAAGTTAATAAAATTTATAATTATCATATAACTGATTCACCCCCCCCCCCTCAGTTATCTTGGTGGACTTTACTTTCTAACACATGCTTAATTCTTTGTTAGTTTGGATTAAGTGAATAACTTATTAAGATATGATAACTCCATCAAAAATTGATCTTCTTGGCACAAATCTTTTACTTTCCTCTGAGATTATGGTTGGGAGAATTTTCTTCATCTTAATTGAAATATATTTAACCAAAAATTTACACACCTAATTGCAAAGAGATATTGGTCTAAACTAGTTTAGCCTGATTGCATTCTCCTTTTGTGGGATTAATGAAATAAACCTATTGTTAATTTCTCTAAAAAATATTCCTAAGTTCCTTTCTTATTCTGAAGCCTCAATAATCTCTATTCCTACTACGTGTCAACATTTTTGGAAAAATCCTACTAGAAAACCATATGGACTTAATTCTTTATTAAGATGTAATTGATTAAGTTCTAAGTTAATTTATTTCTTATAAAAAATTTCTTCTAGCATTTTAGTTTGAGCTTCTAACACCAATCTCAACATATTCTCTATCAATGACTTGTGAGAATTATAATCCGATCTCACCCAATTAATCAATATTTTTGTGAAGAAATAAATTGTTTCCTTAGCTATTACCATTGTGTCTTCAACCATGACCCTATTTCCATCTATAAATTTATGTAAAAAATTTATACTTTTTTACATTGTGTTGTGAAATAAATTGGAGTTTTTGTCATCTTCATCCAACCAAACCTATCTAGATTTTTGCCTCCAAAAAGTTTCTTACTTTTTTATAGCATCTCTTCTTATTAATTTAGAAAATCCTTTTCTTTTACAAATATATTTGAACCCATCCCTTTCTAAATCACTTCCTCATTTAGTTCACTTAAAGCCTATTCAATATTGATATTGGAGGTAAATATATTGCTAAAATATTCCTTGTCCCATTTTACCAAATTGTGCTTTATTTTGACCCCTCAAATTGAGTTTCTTTGCACCATTTGTCAATTGATTCAAATAATTTTTGATCCTTCATCCACATATTTTCAAAGTTGAAAGGGCATTGCATTTCTTTTTTACCCCAAAGACTTCTAGCTATACTAGGAAATAGTTTGGCCTAAGATTAGTATGATAGAAGATTTAAAGTCATAGGTAAATGAACCTAGGTCCCCCTTAAAAAATAATCTATCAAGTTTCTCTTCCATGTGACTAAATCCTAGTCTACTATTATTCCAATGGAATAGCCCATTCTCTAATTCAATCTCCATCAAATTATTTCTTGTCACCCAATTTACGAACTCTACTAGAGGTAGGAATTATTCTTGGATACCTCCTCTCTTTTTTTTGACAAATGTAAGATTGCATTCAATTCTCCCTGTATTATTATATTTTGATATGGGATGTTCTGAAAATAATATCCCACCTCTCTCCACATATCCAATATGTTTTTTTGTGATTAGCCCATAGATATATACTACCACAAACTTTAGGGTTTTGTTCACACTACTAATCATACCCCCTTGCTAATTATTATTCCAAGGAAACTTCTCAAAGGATATTCTCACTAGGTTTGAAATGATAGTCAGCCCCTAGAGGCTCTAATACTACTCTTTCTTCTATCTCCTAAATCCCTAACTTCTTTCTAATATTTTTCCATTTCTTTGTATTAAGTTTAGTCTCCTAAAGCATTATTATCCCTGATTTAATAGGGAAAATACAATGTTTTACTAAACACTACTTGTGAGGAGTATTCAAGACCATAATATTCCATGTTAGTATTTTCATGGCTCCTTGGTAAGTAGCTTCCCCTTCCCTACATTTAAAAGTGATGTGATTTTTATTTGATTACTTATTTGTCCATCCAATTGCTTGATTTTTAACAATGACTTCCTACAGTTCTTTTTCCCTGATATTCTCCCACAATCTAGTTTGTTCTTTACTGATACATATTGACAAATGCCTAATACTTCCCCTAGATCACTAATATAATTTTATTATTTTTATGTTGGTTCTCCAAAAATCAATTCCATTCCATCCTCCTCTATCTCATTCATCTCTAATATTCTCTCAATCAGAGCTTGTTTGGTTACTAAGTTCTCTTTTTTACCATCTTATGAGGGATAGATAGCTCAAAAAGGTTATAAACTATCACTAATTCTAATGGTAAATAAATTTATCCATCTATTACTTCTTCCTTATCTATATTTAACCTACTCTTGTCAAGAGGGATTGAAGAGTGGGATGCTACTTTGACTTCATCCTCTATTTTTACCTCACCAAGACCATTTAATTTATTCTTAATACTTTGATTTTTTTTAAAACAATTCTCTTTCCCTTTCCCTTTTTCATAAATAAGGTATTCCTTCATCTTCCTTGATGGTACTGATTGTGATCCTTTCAAGTTTTCCTTCTTCACAAGTCTTTATTACTTCCTCCATATAAAATTTTAACTTTGTGATAATTTCGTAGAGGTTTTGGATTTTTTACTTGGCTCTTATATTTATTACTCCCCAAAGGTCTACCAATTTTATGTCTGATTTAAGTATAGGGAAAGTCCTTATTTCTATCATGTTGGGTTTAACAGGGGTTAGTTTCCCCTTATAGATCCTCTCTCAAAATTTCATCAGCCAACTCGTCCATAATCTATCCTATGCTTTTTAATAATTGTTAGGAATGAATGTTGAATGCTTGGTTGTCATTCTATAGTAGTTTTTATTGCATTCATGACTATGATTGTCATTAATGTCAACACAGTGATCTTCTAGAGACTTGCAGAGAAGCAAATAGAGTTTTGATTAGCACACATGGGATATTGCAGTTGGAGATATGCAATGTTGAGGTTATACTCTTTGATATGTTATATTTCTATGGTTAAGAGTACAGATAGTAATTATTTTATTCATGAAAGTTATGAGCATTTTGGTGGAAGCAGTATTTAGGCAGTGTTCATGAGTAGCAGTTTTCAGAAATCGAATGATATCTCCTAATTGGGATCAAATCTGGTTTTGTACAGTTAAAGGGAAGTTTGAGACACATTTTTAGTGACATGGTTCATAGTGCAAACTTCGAGGTCACATGAGTAAAGAGTTATTGTATTTGGAAGCCAATAGTTTTGTGTAATTTTGATGTAGCATGTGGTAACTTTTATTTTGTAATTGTGTGTTGACTCATTTGTAAATATTTGAGTATGGTATAAAGGAAGGAATTTTTTTCCTTGTTATGATGTTGAGATGTGATGTGGTATGCATGAAGTGAAGAAAAAAGCTAAGTATGAGAGCGAAATTATGAAGGAAGACATGTGAAGTACAAAGATCTGAGATTGAGATCTGATGTGATAGTGAGTGCAGTTTGGCATAGTCAGAGAAGAGGTAACATATTATTCTATTGAATAATGTAAAGATTATTTGGACAGTGAGTTCAGTGATCTTACCTTGAAGCTGTTTGAGCAGCGGGTCCTTCTGTCTTCCATAACTTCTAATAGGGTTAGAATCTTTTAATAGGGATTCAAAATCTCCTAACAGGGATTTATATGTACTGAATGTATTTCATAAGACTCCTAACAGATTCCATCCTTTCACAAGGAATATTCATATTAGTGCATCTTTTGTGGGCATCATTCCCACTAGGGTTTACTCTTTGATCAAGAGGTTCCCTAGTAAACATATCTTGTGTTATTGTGTCATTGTGTATGAATATCTTTCTATGGTTGGTAATTATATTGCATACATGGTTAAATGTTGTTGAAGTTGATAAAAGTTATAATTATATGATAATTGATTCAATGCCCCCCCTCAGTTATCTTGGTGGACTTTACTTTCTAACAATTGGTATCAGAGTAGTAGGTCCTTGAAAGGAAAGTTTAACAGCTTAATGAGATCCATGGTGAATTTCAGGGAAGAAAGCTGTAAGTTTGATGGAGTAAATTTTGATAGCTGCAAATAAAAGATGAAGACACATCTACTATGTTTAGGACCAGGTTATTGGTTGATTAGAAAGAATGATAAGACTATCATTGAAGAAGATAATCTTGAATCATGTTCAAAAGATGAGGTAGATCTATTCATGTGTAACATACTAGCAAGAGAAGCACTTTTGACAGCACTTCCAGAGAATGAATACAGTTAGGTAAAATGTTTTAAAAAATCTCATGAAATTTGGAAAGCTTTACAATCTACTTTTGAAGGTGATGAGCATGCTAAGAGAGCTAGATTACATAATTGGATATGTGCATTTGAGGATATTAGAATGATGGAAGATGAATCTGTTAGAAGCTATATTGGTAGAATGTCATAAATTGTTGCAGGGATAAAATCTTGTGGAGGATCAAAGACAGAGAATGAAGTGATATGGAAAATTCTGAGGACATTGACTCCTGTATTTAAGAAAACAACATAGATGATTGAACAAGTTATACCTTGTACTATGAACTTTACAAGAGAGACTCTTCTTGGAAGATTGGAAGCAGTAGAAATGAACCTAAGGGTATCAGGAGACTTAACTAGAATGGACATAGCATTCAGTGTTCTTAGTATTCATCCTACTTTGTCAAGAAGTACCAGTGTGAGTGGAGATTATGCTAGCATCAGATCTAGAAATGAAGAAGAAAAGAAGATTGAAGAAGGTATTGTCTTGCTTGTGAAAAGAGAACCAAATGGTAAGAAAAATTTTTAATGTTGGACTTGTCAAGAATATGGTCATTTTGCATCTAAATTTCCTAAGAGAGTTAAGAAGTACATAAATAATTTCAAGCCTAGAAGATCTAAGGAATGCTATTATGCTAATGATGAAGATCTTGAAGCTAGTATTGAAAGAACTTTGAGTGAAAGTGATACTAAGAATAATGATGAAATAGGATTTATAGCAATTAAAGAAGAGAATCCTAAATCTGATGTTAAGGAAGAAAAAGCCTTAGTTTCCCAAGTTGAAAAGGAAGTTGATTGGATTATAGACAGTGGTTGTTCACATCATATGACTAGAGATATGAAAAAGTTCATAAAATTTAACAATTATGATGGAGTTGTTAGAGTTGGTAACAATGCACCTTGTTTGATTAAGGGTATAGGATCTATTACTCTTGATGGAAAGACTAATACTGATGATGTTTACTTTGATGATGGATTGAAACATAATATTTTGAGTGTTGGACAGTTAGTTGATAAGGGATATCAAGTTTGGTTTACTGAGAAAACTTGTGTGATAAAGGATAAAGATGGAAATCTGATTGGAACTAGATCTAGAACCAGAGGTAATGTATTTCAGTTGAATCCTAAGGAGATGACATGTTTGATTACTAAGATTGATGACAGTTGGTTATGGCATAGAAGGTTTTGTCATATAAACTTTGATAACATTGTGAAAGTAAGTACTGCACTTGCAATAAGGGATTTGCCTAAAATTATGAACCCTACTAACATGATTTGCAAAGAATGTGTGATGGCTAAGTAGAAGAGAAGTTCATTTCCTAGTAAGAAGTTCACATCAGGAGAGAAGTTGTAGATTGTTCATAGAGACTTGAGCGGTCCTACCAGGACTAGAGGATTCTATGGAGAAAGGTATTTTATGATTCTTGTTGATGATTTTACAAGAATGATGTGGATTGCATTTCTAAAAGAAAAATATGAAGCATTTGATAAGTTTAAGATCATTAAGAATAAAGTTGAGAATGAATCTAGAATGAAGATTAAATGTTTGAGATCTAATAGAGGTGGTGAATTTACTTCTAGAGATTTTAACACTTTTTGTGAAGTGAATGGTATTAAGAGATAGTTTTCAGTGCCTAGAACACCTGAACAAAATGGTATTGTAGAAAGAAGAAATAGGTCAGTGACTGAAGCAGTAAGAGCTATGTTATTTGAGAATAATTTGGCGAAGACATTTTGGAGAGAAGCAGTGAATACAACAGTATATACAATGAATAGAGTACAAATAAGAGCAGACACAGACAAGACACCTTATGAATTATCATTTGGACATGCACCCTCAGTTAATTATTTTAGAATTTTTGGAAGAAAATGTTATATAAAGAGAGATGATGATATTGGAAACTTTGATCCTAGAAGTGATGAAGGAATTTTTCTTGGATATTCTTTGAAAAGCAAATCATATAGATGTTACAATAAGAGAACTAAAACTATTGTTGAGAGCGCAAATGTTAAAGTTGATGAGAAGTTCAAAATTCATGAAAGAATTCTTGACTATGAATTTGATGAAGAAGCTCATCCTCAACCTAACACTAAATCTACTAAATTATTCTATGAGACTGACAGTGAATTATTGAATGAGAATCCTGTAGGAGAAACCAAAGAGGAATCCAGAGAAGAATCTACAGTTGAAACAAGATATGTGACTATGACACTGAACAGGTTCCTATCAAGACATCATCCTATTGAAAAAGTTATTGGAAGTTTGGATAGAGGAGTTCTAACTCGTAATAAGGTACATTTATGTTTTATTTCTCAAATTGAACCTAAATCTACTAATGAAGCTTGTGAAGATGAACATTGGATTAATGCTATGAAAGAAGAACTAGATTAGATTGAAATGAACAAGACATGGGAATTGGTCCCTAGACCTAAAGACAAGAATGTGATTGGAACTAAATGGGTATTCAAAAACAAGATGAATGAACAAGGAGAAGTGGTAAGAAACAAAGCAAGATTGGTATGTAAGGGATACTCATAGCAAGAAGGAATTGACTATGAAGAAAATTTTGCACTAGTAGCAAGACTTGAAGCAGTAAGAATGTTTTTGGCTTATGCATCTTCTAAGAAATTTAAAGTTTATCAAATGGATGTGAAGTATGCATTTTTGAATGGTGAATTGGAAGAAGAAGTCTACATTGAGAAGCCTGAAGGTTTTCCTTTGACTCAAGAAGGAGATATGGTATGTAAACTGAAGAAAGCATCATATGGACTAAAGCAAGCACCTAGAACTTGGTATGCTAGACTGGATAAGTATTTGTTGAAATTGGGATTTAAAAAAGGAATAGCTGATAGAAATCTATACACAAAAGAAATTTAAAATGGTTTGTTGGTTATAGTTATTTTTGTTGATGACATTATCTTTGGAGGAGAAGATGAAGCTAGTGACAAATTTGCTGATGAAATGAAGACTAAATTTGAAATGAGTATGATTGGTGAGATGAAATACTTTTTGGGATTAAAGATAACACAAAATAATGATGGTATCTTTGTATGTCAAACAAAGTACTTGAATGATTTACTGAAAAGATTTGGAATGGAGAACTATAAACTAGTTGGAACACCTATGGTTACAGGACACAAACTATCTAGCAAAGATGAAACACCGGTAGTTGAGTAGAAGAAATATAGATCCATGATTGGTGGATTGCAGTACTTAACACACACTAGACCGGATATAGAACATTCAGTTGGAATGGTAG
Source organism: Chamaecyparis obtusa (assembly GCA_027943335.1). NCBI lineage: Eukaryota > Viridiplantae > Streptophyta > Pinopsida > Cupressales > Cupressaceae > Chamaecyparis > Chamaecyparis obtusa. The sequence continues at coordinate 79,489 of BSBK01002686.1, forward strand.
AAAGATTTCAAGCTAAACCTAGAGAGTCACATTATGTAGCAGTAAAGAGGATAATGAGATATTTAAGAGGCACAATGGACTATGGATTGTGGTATGAAAAATTTGATGATTTTACCCTATGTGCATACACAGATGCTGATTGGGGAGGTAGTGTCGATGACAAGAAAAGCACCAGTGGTGGAGCCTTTTTTCTTGGAGGAAGATTAGTTTCTTGGCTAAGAAAGAAGTAGAATTGTATTTCACAGAGTATAGCAGAAGCAGAGTATTTAGTAGTAGCAAACAATTGTAACCAGATAATTTGGATGAAGAAAATGTTGAAGGATATTGGAATTAAGTTTGTTGAGCCTGTTGTCATACATTGTGACAACACCAACACAATTAGTATGTCTAAGAATCCTATATTACATTCTAAGACAAAGCATATATAGATCAAATATCATGTTGTAAGAGAGAAAGTTGCTAAAAAAGAAGTCAAATTGGAGTACATAAGCACAAAGGAATAGATAGCAGACATATTTACAAAGCCTTTGCCTAAGGATACATTTGAGTATCTAAGAGGTATGCTTGGGGCTATGCCCCAGCCTACTTTTGAGTAATGATGCAATTGGTTGCATCTGTCTAGTGGTATATGAGCCCTATCTTTCTTCTAGATTGGATGTTGGTACTTCCTCTATGGGGGAGTATGTGTATCTAAGCTGAGTCATGAGGACTCTTGTGAATGTATTCTCTAAACAGTGTCTTTTGACATTGAGTTTTTTTTGACATAGTGATGGAATTTCTATCATTGATGTCAATGGGGGAGAAGTGTACATGAAAAACCACTTGTACCAACTGTTGGAGAGAACTAAACAAGATAACGAAGCAAGATTTGATTAATGAAGAGGATTTGCAGAAGCAGTGTTGCAGTATTGGATTTTTGGAACATTGGATGTTTTTCATCTATTTTGCCATCAATGCCAATGGGGGAGATTGTTAGGAATGAATGCTAAATGCTTCATGGTCATTCTGTAGTAGTTTTTGTTGCATTCATGACTATGATTGTCATTGATGTCAACACACTGATCTTTTGGAGACTTGCAGAGAAGTAGACAGAGTTTTGATTAGCGCATGTGGGATATTGAAATTGGAGATATGCCATATTGAGGTTATACTCTTTGATATGTTATATGCCTATGGTTAAGAGCACATATAGTAATTATTTTATTCATGAAAGTTATGAGCATTTTGGTGGAAGCAATATTTAGGCAGTGTTCTTGAGTAGCGGTTTTTGGAAATCGGATGATATCTCCTAATCGGGATGGAATATGGTTTTTTGCAGTTAAACGGAAGTTTGAGACACATTTTTAGTGACATGGTTCATAGTGAAAACTTTGAGGTCGCACAAGTAAAGAGTTATTGTATCTGGAAGCTGACAGTTTTGTGTAATTTTGATGTAGCATGTGATAACTTTTATTTTGTAATTGTGTGCCGACTCATTTGTAAATATTTGAGTGTGGCATAAAGGAAGGAAATTTTTTCCTTTTTGATATGTTGAGATGTGATGTGGTATGCATGAAGTGAAAAAAAGAGCTAAGTATGAGAGCGAAATTGTGAAGGAAGACATGCGAAGTATAGAGATCTGAGATTGAGATCTGATGTAATAGTGAGTGCGATTTGGCACAGTCAGAGAAGAGGTAACATATTATTCTATTGAATAATGTAAAGATTATTTGGATAATGATTTCAGTGATCTTACCCTGAAGCTATTTGGGTAGTGGGTCCTTCTGTCTTCCATAACTCCTAACAGGGTTAGAATCTTTTAACAGTGATTCAAAATCTCCTAACAAGGATTTATATGTACTGAATCTATTTCATAAGACTCCTAACAAAGTCCATTGTTTCACAAGGAATATTCATATTAGTGCATCTTTTGTGGGCATCATTCCCACTGGGGTTTACTCTTTGATCAAGAGGTTCCCTAGTCAACATATCTATTGTTATTGTGTCATTGTGTATGAATATCTTTCTATGGTTGGTAATTATATTGCTTACATGGTTAAATGTTGTTGAAGTTGATAAAAGTTATAATTATCTGATAACTGATTCACACCCCCCCCCCCCTCTTAGTTATCTTGGTGGACTTTACTTTCTAACAATAATAATCTTGGACCATATCCTTAATTTATTGAGGTGATAATATGTTTTAAATAGGTATTCTATCAAATATCTCAGTACTTTCCTTCAAATTTATCACTATCTTGTCTATAATTCTTTCCTTATTAGGTGATAGTTTCCACTACTCATTCTCTTATTTAATGTGTAGCACTTTTGAATCTAGTTGTTTCTAGTTATTTCTATCCAAGATATTTCTCCTCCCACTAACAATACCTATATCATTTCATACGACACAACTTTAATTTTACATTATGAATTCTACTTGAAGGGATCATAACATATGCTTGGAATATCTTCAAAGTTTTTACTTACAATAATAATTTTATTCTCTTTGTAGATCCTCTTTAAAAATAAGGGTATATTCCCTTTAGATATTTTTATCTATATACAAATTCCCTTATTCAACTTAGGTACTCTTAATCCTTATTGGAATGCATGATTTTGTTTCCATCTCTCTTCCTTAGCCTTCCCCAAAAGTAATTCTCTGCACCTATTTGGTTTTGGAAACTAAAATATCATCCCTCAAAAATTCTAGGAGATCAATAGTATTTAGGGAATTTTAATGGATGCATAAGGTTTCTAGTCTTCTTTATCAAAGATAATCCTTATTCTTCTATCACTATTTTCATCCTTAGGAGTAGCATAAATATATATTTCATTCTTTAGACATTTTGAGGTTTATGATGATGATCTGAGGAACCTAGGACATACTCTTGATTTACCTCTATTGTTTTTACAAACTATACTTTGAGTCCTTTTACAAATAATCCTTAAGAATAGGGCCTAGTTTCCTTCCAAAGCTTCTATTCTTAGGATTTTCCTTTCTTCATATGAGATATTCTTAATCAAAGATTAGAAATTTCTTTTAATTTTCTCCAAGGTTAGCACATAAGTTACTTCCCATGATCTTCCCTATTTGGAGAGTCAATCTTGAATCCCTCAACATGTCCACAAGATCAATGATGAAGGGAAATTTTTTGAATCTATCACACATCCATTTCCTTTTTGTTTGGTAAAAAGAATTAGAATATCTTTTATTATTAATAGTTATATCTTCAATGCATTCTTCTAAGATTGATCCATCCTCTTCAAAACCTTTATTATAAGGGTAAAGCCACTCGGATAGATATGAAAATATATCAATATAATTCATATCAATTTGATAAATTTTATGTTCCCTATCTATGGGTGAGAAGGGATATTAAATGATAGGTCTTATTTGGATTGCAAAAAATGAATCTTGGCAATCATAAACAAAATGGTGAGATAAATGAAAAATATTGCAAACTAAATTAGGCTCCCCCCAAAAAGTATTTTAATCCCATATGCCTTGTTTAGTGTGAAAATGTACTATGAAAGGGAATATTTTAGTTATGTCCATAATCACATAGATTCTGATAGGGAGATTTGTTGGAGATTTGCCAGCAGGCCAGTACTGACTATATGTTTGACATTGATGAAAACATATGGTAAGTAGCATGCATGGAAGACTTATGTAGTAAGCTTTTAGTATATGTAGCATGGACATGTTATCAGGATGATATCATGGGCACAGAGGTTAACTATTAGTACATATAGTTATATAGCAACTTGTGTCAGCAGTGTTCTTGACAGAGTAACATGCAGTGTTCTATGTATGGTTGTCTATACAGTTATCATGGAGCTTTGCACACTTGGATATATGATAAATAAATTTTAGTGATGTTAGATTCATGGACACATAGTCTGATGATCAGTAGAAGTGAAGTTATGCAGTCATGATTCACCTGTAGCATTTTCTTGAGTTTGTTCAGAAGAGCCGACAGAGATTATATTGGTTCTGGAGTTGCCCCTATCATTTTGGTATGCACCCTTGGATTTAAGCTTGGAGAAGATTTAGTGATGTTTAGTTAAGAGCGCATGAAGTAATTCAGCCTGAGGAGAAAGATATAGTTATTTTGGTAGAGCTAACAGTGTGTAGCGTGCGTCTATAATTATCTTATTAGACAGGTCCCAAAATGTGTTGCGTTCTTAGTAGAGCTGACTAAATTATTATTGGAGTTTGTTATGGTTTCTCTATTATGATTTCAAGGTGGTTCTAATAGGTTGACTTGATTATATCATTTAGAGGAAAGATATTTATAGGCAGTCATTTGTGATTGCTAGGGTGTGGTTCATAGTTAATTATGAAGAGCAGAGCAGAGTGTATGAAGTGTTGAGTCATCAAAAGAAGGTCTATGTGATCAAGTAAAGTGTTTGTGCTATACATTGGAATTGATCCAGATAGCAGGTCTAGGCGCAGCTCACCAAAATCTAGATATAGTGTTTATCTGTTATTCAAAAGGTTGTAGCCTTTGCCGCTTTGAGCAGTTTGCTCTCAGATAATGCATCCTCTCCCTTGATAGGGACTATTGTAAAAGACTCCTAATAGGGTCCGGCCCTTGACCAGGTCTACTATACTAAATATATTGTAAAGAAACTCCTAACAAGGTTAAGGATCTTCTAACAAGGATCATAATACACTAGTGCAAAATATTAGTGGGTGTCAATTCCCACTAGGGTGTTTACCTATTTGGGTTTCCCCGTAACCAAAATATTGGTGTTGTGCTCAATTTTTCTTTCATTGTGTTTATGCTTTATGTTTAAGTATACTTAATTGGATAAAGAATTGAAACTTGTAGATAACGGATTCACCCCCCCCCCCCCCCCCCCTCTCAATTATCTCTTGGGACTATTCCTAACAATTGGTATCAGAACCAAGTGCCTCAGAGAGAAATTTTAATAGCTAGAGGTTGATCAGATGGCATTGTTTAGAAAATAAAGTCCTAAGTTTGATGGAGAGAATTATCCTGATTGGAAGAACAAGATGGTGACTCATTTGCAATGCATTTCTTTTGAAGTTTTTATGTAACTATCAAAGTAGTCAAGATCCCTACTTTAGAAGACCTTGCAAAGGATGATGCTACTAATAAGAAAAAGGAATTATTTCATTAGAATGCAATAGCCAAAGAAGCCCTTATCAGTGCCCTATTTGATAGTGAATTTTTAGAAATAAAGAAAGTAGATACAACCCACAAAATATGGCAGTACCTACAAGACATATTTGAAGGAGACAAACAAGTGAAGGACACACGCAGAAAAACATGGAAGAAAACATACAATGCATTAGAGATGCTACCTGAAGAAAACATCAGAGCTTACAATCCAAGGATCAATGAAGCAGTTGCTAGAATCAGGAACAATGGTGGAGAGATCTCAGAGGAAGATATCATGGACAAATTGATGACTACCCTCACTCTAGAATATGAAAACAAGATCAACATCCTTGATGAGACCATGCATCTTACATCAAATTTCAAGAGAGAGACTTTGATCAGCAAAGTCTCATCTTTTTAGATTTCAAGATTGAAGACAGAACCTAAAAGTGAGACAGCCTTCAAAGCAACATTTCATAGTAAGAAATCTGAAAACACTTCTGGTAATTTTGATGATGATGATGAAGAGAAAAACTAGATGATTTCATTGCTATTATTTCCAAAAGAGAAAAGAAAGGAAAAGGAAAATATGAAGGTCAATTTCCATTTAAATTCTTTTCATGTAATAAGATTGGTCACTTTGCATCTAAATGTCCCTTAAGAGCTAGAAAGTTCAAAAATGACTACAAGCCTAAATACTCTAAGGAATGTTACTATGCTGGAGATGGAGTTTTAGATGATGATTCAGCTGAAGAAGAAATTGGATTTATTGCTATCATAGAGAAAATGAACAATAAGATAGATCATGAAGATGAGAAAGAGAAACAAGAGCTAGCATTGATTTCACAAGCTGATATAAGGACAAACTAGATTATAGCTAGTGGTTGTTCACATCACATGATAGGTGATAAAGAAAAATTTGTTCATCTGGACAAATACAATGGTGGAATGGTTAGATTTGGAGATAACACTCCTAAACCCATTGTTGGTAGAGGATCCATCACCTTGGATGGAAAGAACAATACTGATGATGTTCGTTATGTCAATGGTTTGAAACATAACCTACTAAGTGTTGGGCAGTTACTTGACAAAGGTTATAGATTGGAATTCAATGGAAACAAGTACATCATTAACAACAAAGAAGGAGAAATAATTACATCAGGATCAAAGACTAAAGGTAATGTTTTTCAGCTTAATCCAAAAGTAATTTTTTTTGTTGCTAAAGTAGTTGGCAGTTGATTGTCGTATAAAAGACTATGTCATATCAATTTTGATAGCATAGTAAAGATAAGCAATGTAAAGGCAGTAAGAGATCTACAAAGCATAGAAAAGACACTTGATACTATATGCAAGGAATGTGTGATGGGAAAGCATGTGAGAAACTCATTCAGGAGCAAGCTCAATTCAACAGAGAACAAGCTGGATCTGATTCATACAAACCTATGTGGACCAACTCAAACAATATCATACTATGGTGAAAGTTATTTCATTTTGTTTGTTGATGACCATACTAGAATGATGTGGGTTGTGTTCTTGAAAGAGAAGTCAGAAGCATTTGAGAAGTTCAAAATATTCAAAGCTAAGGTTGGGAATGAATCTGGACTAAAGATAAAATGTTTGAGATCGGATAGAGGAGGAGAATTCACCTCTAAAAGATTCTATGAGTACTATGGAGAACATGGCATCATGAGGTAGTTGAGTGCACCTAGAACCCCTCAGTAGAATGGGATTGTAGAGAGAAAGAATAGGATCATCCTTGATATAGCGTGCACCATCATGATTGAAGGAAACATTGCACACACCTATTGGAGAGATGCAATCAATACAATAGTCTATACCATCAATAGAATTCAATTGAGGCCTAGCGTAGACAAAACACCATATGAGCTATGGTTTGGTAATGTTCCCATAGTAAAATACTTCAGAATCTTTGGAAGCAAGTGCTACATCAAGAGAGATGAAGTAGTTGGCAAGTTTGATGCAAGAAGTGATGAAGGTATTTTCCTTGGTTACTCTACTAGAAGTAAAGCTTATAGATGTTTCAATTTAAGATTGAAAAAGATCAAGATTGATGAAAAGTTTATAATTTAAGAAAGATATCATGATTACTCACCCATGATTGAAGAAGAACCTAGACCCTCCACTAGTGAGACAGTTATTGAAGAAATGTTTGATAGTATTGATTTGTTATTCAATGACCCTGAGACAAGTGAAGAAGAAACTCCTAAGGAAGATGAGATAGTATCACCTAAAGCTCCAAAGTTTACATCTAGAAACCATTCTAAGAAAGACATCATTGGAGATCAGAGTGGCAAAGTCTTAACAAGATCACAAGAAAAGAACTCAGCTAGCAATGAGGTGGTATGCTTACTATCTCAGATTGAACCCTTAAGTGTTGAAGATGAATGTAATGATTCAGATTGGCATGATTCTATGAAAGAAGAACTTGATCAGATTATTAAGAATGACACTTGGGAACTGGTCCCAAGACCTAGTGATTGGAACAAAGTGGATATTTAGAAACAAGATGAATGAAGATGGTATAGTATTAAGAAATAAGGCAAGGTTACTATGTAAGGGATATGCACAATGAGAAGGCATTGATTATTTAGACACATTTGAACCAGTGAGAAGATTAGAAGCTATTAAGTTGTTTCTAGCTTATGCAACATTCAAAAACTTAAAAGTTTATCAGATGGATGTTAAGTCATCTTTCCTAAATGCTGAATTAAAAGAAGAAGTATATATTGAGCAGCTAGAAGGATTTACTCTATCAGACAGACCTGATATGGTATGCAGATTAAAGAAAGCCCTCTATGGAGTTAAGCAAGCCCCTAGAGCTTGGTATGAGAGACTTGATGGATATCTAACAAAGATTGGATTCAAGAAAGGAGCAGCAGATTGTAACCTATTCATAAGAGAGACATCTGAAGGACTACTACTTGTAGCTATATTTTTTAATGACATTATCTTTGGAGGTAATGACAAACTCAGTGCTAAATTTGCTAAAGAGATGCAGAGTGAATTTGAAATGAGCATGATTGGACCTATCAAATACTTTTTGGGATTGAATTTACAATAGACAGAGAAAGGAATTTTCATTAATCAGTCAAAGTATGTGAAAGAGATATTGAAGAAATTCAATATGGATGATTGTAAGCCAATAGGGACACCTATGATAACTAGATGCAAGCTTACAAAAGAAGATGACTCACTAGCAATAGATATAACATTGTACAAGTCTATGATTGGAAAACTTTTTTATCTTACGTCTCAGACAAGACCAGATATTTCCAATGCAGTTGGCATAGTTGGAAGATTTGCAGCAAAGCCTAAACAAAGTCACCTCATGGAAGTAAAAAGGATATTTATATATTTACAAGGCACTATAGACTATGGTCTATGGTATCCTAATTTAGAAAATTTTGAGCTTCATGTGTACACTGATGCAAATTGGGAAGGATGCATTGATGACAGAAAGAGTACATCAAGTGGAGCAGTGTTTCTTGGTGATAGACTTGTCACTTGGACAAGAAAGAAATATAATTGTATTTCTCAATCAATAATAGAAGTGGAGTATGTTGCAGCAGCCTTGAATTGTTCTAAAATTGTTTGGATCAAGCAGATGATAAAGGATTTTGGAATTCAGATTGATTATCCTATTGTTATTCATTGTTGTAACACTAGCACTATCAACATGTCGATGAACCCCATGATGCATGCAAAGACAAAGCACATTGAGATCAAGTATCACTTCCTAAGAGAGAAAGTGGTAGAGAAAGAAGTCAAGGTGGACTATGTAAGTACTAAAGATCAGTTAGCAGACATATTCACAAAGCCCTTGCCTAAGGATACTTTTGAGTATCTCAGGGAGAAGTTGGGAGTAATTCCCTTCCCTAATTCTGCTTAGAAGAAAGAAGGAAAAGCATCAGTCCTCAGGGACAGATGGATGGTTGACTACTCTACTTCTGGAGTAGTACTAATGCTTAAACTATTTGGCACCCTTTTCCATTGATGTCAAATGGGGAGTAATATATAGTCATGAAAAATAGAAGTAAAATGAGGATTATTATACTAAGGGGGAGTAGTATTTGGTTATGACAACAGTTTAGTTGAGGAAATGGAGAATGTTGAAGAATATTGTAGCAGATGGAGGACTCATCTTTGGGGTGTCTTGAAGAGGAAATGGAGAATGTTATAAAATAATTATTCATTTGGATTGGTGGATTTTTTCATTCCATATGTTGCCATCAATGCCAAAGGGGGAGATTGTTGGAGATTTTTCCAGCAGGCCAGTACTAACTGTATGTTTGTCATTGATGACAACATATGGTAAGTAGCATGCATGGAAGACTTATGCAGTAAGATTTCAGTATATGTAGCATGGACATGTTATCAGCATGATATCATGGGCATAGTGGTTAACTGTAAGTATAGATAGTTATATAGTAGCTTGTGTCAGCACTGTTCCTGACAAAGTAATAGGTAGTGTTCTGTATATGGTTGTCTGTATAGTTATCCTTGTGCACTTGGATATATGATGAAGACATGTTAGTGATGTTACATTCATGGACATAGATTTTGATGATCAGTAGAAGTGAATTTATGCAGTCGCGATTCACCTATAGCAGTTTCCCGTGTTTGTTCAAAAGAGCCAACAAAGATTATATTGGTTCTAGAGTTGCGCCTATCATTTTAGTATATGTACTTCGATTTAAGCTTGGAGAAGAGTTAGTGATGTTTAGTCAAGAGCACAAGAAGTAATTCAGCTTGAGGAGAAAGATACAATTATTTTGGTAGAGCCAATAATGTGTAGCATGTGTCTACAATTGTCTTATTGGACAGGTCCCAGAATGTGTTGCGTTCTTAGTAGAGCCGACTAAATTATTATTGGAGTTTGTTATGGTTTCTCTATTATGATTTCAAGGTGGTTCTAATAGACTAACTTGATTATATCATTTAGAGGAAAGATATTTATAGGAAGTCATTTGTGATTGCTAGGGTGTGGTTCATAGTTAATTATGAAGAGTAGAGCAGAGTGTGCGAAGTGTTGAGCCATCAGAAGAAGGTCTATGTGACCAAGTAAAGCGTTTGTGCTATACATTGGAACTGATCTAGACTAAAGGTCTAAGCGCAGTTCACCAAGATCCAGATATAGTGTATATCTGTTATTCAAAAGGTTGTAGCCTTTGCCCCTTTGAGTAATGTGCTCTCAAATAGTGCATCCTCTCCCCTAACAGGGACTATTGTAAAATACTCCTAATAGGGTCCAACCCTTGACCGGGTCTACTATACTAAATATATTGTAAAGAAAATCCTAACAGGGTTAAGGATATTGTAACAAGGATCATAATACACTAGTGCAGAATATCAGTGGGTGTCAATTCCCACCGGGGTTTTTACCTATATGGGTTTCCCATAACCAAAATATTGGTGTTGTTTTCAAGTTTTCTTTCATTGTTTTTATGATTTATGTTTAAGTATACTTAATTGGATAAAGAATTGAAACTTGTAGATAACTGATTCACCCCCCCTCTCAGTTATCTCTTGGGACTATTCCTAACAAGATTTAGGTTCTCAAAGAAATCCAAGTCTATTGTAATAAATATACCCACTTTATTACCTACCATTTCTTGAATCTCTCTAATCCTATATTTTAGAGGAAGGGAGTGAAGCTATATCCAAATATAAATAAGCTTCATAATTGTACTCTCTAGGTTAAAATTAGGAAACCAAGCTTGCATATGCAAACCCAAACTATTGTAAAACCAAGATTTCCTTTTTAAACACTATATTTGTGTCCTCTTTACTAGAGAAAATAACTCCAAAAACTTTTCAAATCCTACCCAATTATCTTCAACCCATTTAAAGAGTGATTTTTTTTTATCAAGAGATAGGTTCTAAAACTTACACAATAAGGCTCTAGACCATAGTTTTGAGATTGACAACATAGTGCTTCCTCTAAGAAGATGATTTTCAGCTCCCATTTTTTGAATTGGTTCTCCTTAATGGATTCTTTGGTTAAGTCCTCTTTTCCAAGTCTTTGGTTTTTAGAGACCCATATATTCCTTCTTTTTGGTGTAAATTTTCTATCCTTACTTCTCGTGTTATTGTTTTGATTTCTATATAAATCCCTCTCTTTCCCTGTAACCATATTTTCTTTTGAGAGTTTCACAAGAACATAGCCATAAATACTATTTCAATTTAGAGGTTTTAGAGGTTTATTTTCTTTTCTTTTCTCAAATTCTAAATTTAGTGCTAGTCTATCTTTGTGAATCTTCCAAAAAGTTGGAGTCCAAAGAGACTTTGGTAAGCTTGGATCTACCTAAGCCCTAGATGCAAAAGTCATGGATATTGGTATGTTATTTGTAAATGTAGCTCTTCTTCATTCTGAAAACTCAAATTTCCTATTAGTTCTTCCATTTTTTATGGACAAGACCATCTCTAGCATCAGATCTTCTTGATGGGAACCAAACATGAACCTTTCTTTGCAAAACCCTAGTTCCTCATCAATCATTTATTCATTGATTTCTATGTAAATCCTTTTTTAAATATTGTTATCCTCCATGCCCTTTGTAACCCCTTAGAAGCTCCATGGAGTAAAAATACAATTGTTCTACCTATTTTATTATGATTTTCTTAATATTTGAGTTTCCTTATGAATTAATTGAATTAAGTTGATGTAGTTGATTATTTTTTTATGTTTCTTGTAATACCTCTCCTATGGTGATACTTAGACTTTGTTGATTTGGACATTTTATTATGATGGTCAGGACTATACATTTACATTTATGTTTTGTGAATGATGATATGATGGATATGCTCATTTATTGTTATCATTTATATGTTTATGAGATTTTTTATATGTTTTATGGATCTAACCCAATGATTTGAATCTAACCATTATCATGATGTTTTATGTTTCATGGATATGTGTTTGATGTGTTTTCATGACTCAAGATGAAGTCGTAGTTACTCACTTAGTTGAGGTCCACACGATGTATCGATCCTGGTCATCTGCTTGCATATATCTGATTTGTATATCCATATGTATGTATATGTATCTCTTCTTGGTGATGCAGGATTGCAGGTATAGGGTATTGTCTCCACCTGGCTTCACAAGTCTGAGTGATCCCTCAAAATCCTTGATTGTTGTTGTTGTTACGGAGATATCACCAGGTTCCACAGGAAGAAACTTCACCTTTGATCCTTTTATCCTTAGGTGGGAAGTGTTGATTCAGTCCCTTGTGTGGATGTATTGTGTGATCTCGTAGTTGTTGGATTTGTGGATCTTGTAGCTAGTTCTTGTCTTCATGGTATATTGATGTGAATCATTGTTCATTGAAGGTATGATTTAGCAATTTATCTTTAGTAGTAGCTACTATTATACTAGCATATCTCATTAGGAATGAGTTGGTATGTGATTTAAATCATGTGATTTTAATACCTATAATAATGAATAATTTAATGGTATTATTTTATAATACTCATAATAACAAAGTGACTATGACAATAGTAATAATAAAATATTTTAAATAAATAGTGGAGAAATCTAACTTATGTTAGTAGCTACCTGATATATATTTTAGAATGTGGATTAGTGTATGGATAAATAATATATTTTATAATAATGTTATTTTAATATGTAATATTAATAATAATGTGTCTTATTTATGGTATATGTACCATAAGCATATGGGTGCACACATATGCCTATGAATACATATATTAATATATTATTATATAATAAATTAATTAGTTGTGTGAAGGAAACTATTCTTATGTTATTTTTATAAGTGGTAAATAGGATTGGTAAATTCTATTACCATAGTTAAATAAGTTAGTAAATTAATTTTGAGATTATATTATTTATTTTAACTCCCTTAAATTTAGGGAACATAGATTATAGTCTTATTTAAAATTTATTCACCTTTACGAGAATGATTTTGCAAACCATCCCATTAACTTTTAACGAATGGATAGTTGAGATGCTTGCATCGGTTGGATTACCTGTGCAACCACCTCCTCCATTTTATTTACAGGAAAGGCTTTCCTGTGTATGGGAGTTGGGAGAAGAGTTGATTTCGAGAAGAGGATTAGTATTATTACTGTAGAAAATTTATATATTTTTTTTAAGGAGAGAAGTCCCTTATTCTGTGAGTTTGGCATTTGGATTGTTACGGGTAGAGGCTGGAAGATTGCAAGAAAAGGGATCCAAAGGAGTGCTGGAAATGTTGGAGAGGATTTGATCTTCCTTCATCAACCGGTCTCCGCAGGACTCCAGGTTGGAATCCATACTAAGAGATTATTCTCTTTTATATTATGAATGTTTTGTTCTGTTTGAATGCTTCTGTGTGTTTATTTGTATCCATATGTGCAAAACGTTTATACATTATTACATTCTGTGAGCTGTTTATATGTTATTGTAATCTATTAGGTTTAAATACATTATTGTACTCTATCATTAATTTCTATATCCTAGTAGCTATTTACACAAACATATAAATTGCTATAATCAATGGCAACTGCTCATTTAAGCATAGGATGAATCTAGGATTAGATTATTTGTATTTAGTTTATTTATCAATAAGGAATATGGGTAGTATTTTATATTTAATTTTATGTCAAAATAAATAATATATATATCTATTATCTATCAAAATTATGTGCACTTCAATAAAGTTATTTGAGTTCTCTTCTTTTTTAAAAAAAATATATATAAAAATAAAAACAAAACTATATAGTTATAAAGTTATGCATAAATAACTATAGATGCTTAAATAAAGTTATGTTTTAAAAAAAATAAATGATATGTAAAAATAAATAAATTAATATAAAACCAAAAAAAATAAAATAATGAAAGGGTTTGGGAAGTGGGGGCCACCACCTTCCCCACTCCCCTCACGGTTCCCAACCGTGGCAGTGGCAGGCACTGCTACGGTAGTACCTGACTGCTACGGCAGTAGGTACTGCGGTAGCAATACCCTGCTACGGCCCACGGGCTGGGGAAATGCGCAGGGTGCGAGTCAGTAGGGTGCGGGGCCCGCAGGGGTCCCCCCCCAAAAATGACTTTAAATTTATTTTTATTTTGTGGTAGTTTGTTTTGAAATGCTTTTAGATTTTAGTGAATATTAAATTTAGAGTATTGAAATTTAGTTATTATTTAATAGGAATCTCATAGTATAGTTTAGTTTATAAATTTGTGATGTGTAAATGAAAATTATGTTTGTTTAGTAAGTTTTTAATAAATGTTAAACATGGATTTTAATAATAATCATTTTATACAAGTATTCCTTATACTTTAAGTTATACTTGTATAAAGGGATTAGGTACCCTTCGGATTGATTGGAATAGGTTTCAATTTCCTAGGAATTAAGTTGTAACTTCTAAAATTTTAGATTTTAATAAAAATTAGACTTAGTCAAATTTTAGACTTAGGTTGAAATTGATGGGACATTATCTTTAGCATATGGACTTTTTATGTAAACCTTAAACATGTTTAGTGGAGGTTACATCTAGTGCATTTAGATGCCTTAATAGGGTTAGGATGTGTTTAGGAAGTAGTTTAGGGTTTAGGGTTGTCTAAAGGATCAGGACATTCTAAACATCCTTAAAAGTTCCTAATTTCCCTAAACATTCATAAACTATCTTATTATTTTCTACTCTTTGATGCAATATTACAAATGTGTTTATGATATGTTTCTACTATGTTTATGATGTGATTGTGAAATGTGGGTTAAGGGTAGAAAACCTAACGAGTCCTAGTGAGTGGCTCTCAGTGCGGGGCCGGGGCCCTAAGTGGCTAGAACCAAGATAACCGACTGAAGAGTTATTTAACAAGTGAAAACTTAATTAAACTTATGGGAATGGGTTAAAACATTAAAAAGATTAAATGTGCCTCGCCCATGCCATTAGCGCTAGTAAAGGCTATGGATGGGAGTGGGAGAAGGTACCTATGCGTAGGTACGATCGAATAGCACTTGTCAGTATGAAAGGCATTCGATCCCGCATGTGCCTACTTGGGGGCCCGGAGTGGCTAGTACCATGACAACCCAAGGAGTGAGGGCTATGCGATGACACTCACTTAGGTTGTTGCTTAGAGTTTCTACCAAGCCTTAGAACCTATTTGGGGGAAGATTTATACTTTAACCTTCTTTTCATTTGTTATTTGGGAAAGGTAACTCGAGCCTAGGTTTGGCCTAGCTATTCCTTCTTTGTGGACATTGGTGTTTATCTCCTAGCACGGGGGAGTGGGCCTTTGGGTATCCACATGGTTGGGTGGTAAATATTTTATCGAGGTATCTTTTGCGGATACAGTGTTTGAAGATTCATGCTTGCTTATGTACCAGTTTTTGAAGAATAAAGGCTTTGTAATTATCTTTCATGATGTAAAGTTATTGTTACCTCCTGAGTGGAGATGAATGTAATGTAATCATTGATATAATTTAAAATGATGTATCTAGAATGGGTAGATTTAGGAAAAAGGGAAAGGGAGATGTGAACTTTATGTTTAAGATGTATGTTGGAAAAGAAAAGGATTTTGTAACATTCCAAATTCTGTAACATGCTTTCATTATTGTTGTTTAAGTGAAGCTATTGAAAAATCAAATGTAGTATATTTGTAATGTATCAAATGAGTTGGATGAATTTTAAAAGTTATATTGTTCATAAAGGATACTTAGGAATATAGATGATTTTTAAATGGAAAGTTGAAATGAAAATATTTTGTATTTCTTAAAGATATGATGCAGTTTTCTTTAAGAAATAAATCTTGTTGTTAGTTTACTAAATGGACTTAAATGAATCATGCATTAAATAGAAGGGAACCTTGGGAGGAAACTAAGTTTAAGTTTTGTTCTTATAATTGTTTTAAAAATTCAAAAAATTTCATAAATCATTACTTAGGTTTTTCTTTTACAAAGAGAATCTGTGTTCTCTTCCCCAGTTCCCTTGCGGGGCATGACATTTCTCTCAATCTATGACTTGATTAAGGAATCAAAAGTACACATAATATTTTGAATTTGGTTAAAATTTATGATTTTAGTATAAAAATAAGGAAATAATTGTTAGAAATAGGGAATACTGAGAGGGGGGGGTGAATCAGTATTCTACAAACTTTATCTTTTGCCCAATTATGGATATAATAGATTATCTTTATACATGCATAACATAAGAAGCTAAACAATATGCATAGCAATAGAAATAAATAATTCATAACACATGATATGTTCTCGAGGAAACCCTGGCCAAGGGAAAACCCTGATGGGGATGGTACCCACAAAGATCCACTAATCAAAAGTATCTTGTTAAGGATGTTGACCCTATTAGGAGTCTATTACAATCATATAGTGTATTAGTTTTGATTAAGGGACTATAGGCCTTGTTAGAAGCCTCAACCCTGTTAGGAGTTGTCAATACAAAATCTGATTACCAGATGAGCCCACTGCCCAAACAAGCAATGTACAATGTATACTAATTAAAAAAATGGATTAAGGTATATAACCTTATGCTGCTTGCATCAATATCCTTTCTGTGCTCTTACATTCACATCATATCATTACAATATTACCACATATCTCTTCTTTCTTCTTACAATTACATATTACATATATACAAGTTATTAAGGATAATAAATTTACATTGTCAGCTTCCATATATCTTTATCCAAGAGTTAAAATCTAGGATGTCATCCCTTTATATTGTTAAGTCATTATTTTGATAAAAAAAATAATCCCTTAACTCTTTACCAATCCTGTCTTCAAAACTGTTCTGTTGGCTTAACACTGTCTTTGGTAAAATTGTCATAACTAATTCTATACATGTCATACTGACTTGCACTCTAAGATGGGTCATGATTAGTCATCATAGAGTCTATGTTCAAGTGTGCAAGCACTGAACTTACTCCAGTCAATGTCACAAACAAAAACTATATCCTGGTGCACTTGTGAAAACACTATCTTACACTTAGACAAATTTGCAATGCGCTCTGCTATACTTGCTCTTTGACTTGTGAGATCTTCATGTGGATCATATGTTGCCATAATGACAACATCTATGTACTCACTTCAGCCAAATTTCCAACAATCTCCCCCTTTGTCATTGGTGGCAATATATGAGAAAATTGGCTAAGTGTACAAGTCAAAATCTAAAAATTGTATCAAAATTGTGGCCATAGTATAGAATATGTATACTATCCTTATAACTCCTCAAAATATAAACTCTAATACAATTCTCCCCCTAAGAGTATCAATCCTTATCAAATATATCAATTTTATGCTCTAATATCTCTCCCCCTTTGACAACAATGACAAAATAAGGTAGGGAGGATTACAAAATTGTATCCCAAAAAGATTATACCTTCATTTTCTTATTGCAAAGCTAGTAGGCTTGCAACACAATTTGCAAAATCAGATTTCATAGATTCTATATCCTTTTCCCATGAATTCTTGATGGAATCTACCACATTGAGTAATGTGCTCAGTCCATAAGCTGCTATTTGACAAGCTTGGAGGTTGTCAAATTTGAATTTTTGAAAGGATGTCTTAGCTGTAAGACATTCTTCTAACTACTCTTCAATGATGCTCAACTTCATAGAGATGTGTTCTCTCAAAAGAGTGAGTCTCCTCATTTTTTTATTCCTCTCATCTTGCAATACTCTTATTTCATCATAAAGCTTCCAAACTTTCTTTTCTGCATCACATACCTTCACATTAGGTCTAGAAAGAAGGTTACATTCATTCTGAATCTCAGCTTCCTTCAACTTGATCTTCCGTTCCTCTTTTGTTGTCAAAATCTCTAGTTTTGTACACTGTATGTACAATGATTTTCCTATCTCCAAATGTTTCCTCACATTCTTGATACAAATATCAAGACTACTAATATCATTTGTGATATTCTGACTGATTTTCAAAAGCATTTCAGCTTCATAAGCTGCTTGAGCTCTCACTTTTGCAATATCAGATAGGTTAGTGAATTCATTGTCAAAAGTGCTCATTACCTTCTTAGCTTTCTCCAAAGGGTCTTCCTTTGTGATTTGTGTAGTTACAATGCTTTGTAACTTCTCAGTAATTTCCTTCAGACTCCCTTCAAGATTCTTCACTTTCTTGTTCTTGCCAATGATTTTATTGAAAGAAGTGATCAGTTTTAACTGATCATAATCATCAACTTCGTTTCCTAAATCTTCAAACAAAGATCCAATTTCTTTCTTCTTTCCAGTCTCAGGAGTAAGATTGATGTCTTATGTGGTAGGAATGGGTGCTTAAATCTCAGTCTCCTTAGGTTCTTCACTGATAGATTGAGTCTGCTCTGCTTCTTTAGTTCTATCCGGTTCATCAAGAGCTGAATTGTCAACAATGTTTGCTAAGTTCTTGAATACATTATCATCAGTATCCAAGGTGACCTTAGTACCTTCTATATTCATAGTTTCATCTTCAATGTTAATAGCTAAAGGAGAAGGAATATCCTCTTGTTTAGCTTCAACTGCTTGCATTGCTGCAACCGATGGCTCACCAACATTTTCTGCCACGACCTTGATTATTGCCTACTCTGTATTTGAATTAACTTCTTCATATCTACCTCCCATAATCAAAATGGTTCTCCTTTCGGTTCTAAAATGAGTACTTAAGGCCTTCAATATTTTCTTCAAGTGTTCATCATCTCTCACATCATAAAGCTTCTTCACAAGATTCTTTCTAATATTAGTGTCTTCTTCAATTGCTCTCTGCTTTCTATTTACAAGTTTGGTATACAACTCATCAGGTATTTGACCTTGAATAGAATCAAATTTCTTGTCTGCCAAAATCATATGCTTCACAATAGCATTCTCCAAATTTAGTCTTTCTGAATAATCATAAAGTTTATAGTACTTGTTCATTTTAGTGAAATTTCCATCTTGTATGATTTCTTCATTCACTCTCTCAACTCTCAGTTTCCATGCCTTCTTCTTAACTGTAGTGTCATCATCCTTTATTTCTACAATTTCTCTTGGTACTAGTTGAACTAAAGTCTTTTGTCTCTTTCCTGGTCCAGTAGCAATTTCTTTCATTCTCTTACTAGCTATGGAGGAAGTGGATCTAGTTGTTACTTGTTCCTTATTTGGTTCCTCTATTTTCACCTTGACTTGTGTAGGTTCTTGTTGTACTACGCTGGATGACAAGGGTGGTACAATCAAGACTTCTTTTTGTCCAATATCCTTGATTGTTGTTGCTGTCTATTTTTCTATTAAGAATTCTTGTTCTGACATTCTTGAATCTTTCAATATTCTCTTGATAGTGCTTTCAACTCTCTTCTTAGATTGCTTCTCTTTAGTTATAGCTTTTTCCACATTGAAGTTCTCTTGAAAAGTTCCAAATCTTCTACACTGAGTGTCCAATTTACATTTAAGTAATTTGCCAACATATTCTTCTATTTTAGCCTCAGATATCTCATAGCCAAGAGGGTCTATGAACTCAATTCTAGGTTCCACTACTTCAATATAGGTAAAGTCAGTGTCAACCATGAAACATATATCATTTTTATACTTCTTCACAAGTGACTATGGAATTCTTGATCTACTAGTTACCATGTTCTGAAATGTCTTCATTACTAACATAGCACTCTCATTTATTTTGTCAATAACATGTCTCAAATATACTTTATTTATCCTTTCCATAGTAGTTTGTCCATCATTCCAATCATTTGCAATGGTGTATAGAAGTCTTCTCAATGAGTGGAAAAAAATGTATGTGATTAAGGATGAAAATCTAAATTGTGCATACTTAGTTTTCTTAATCTTCTCCAAGTTTTCAAACAATTGAATTCTCAGAATTTCACACATATCAACTAGTAATTTGTCAACACACATTAAATAGGCAATATGCACCATTGTAGCTGCCATATCATCTTCTCTAGAATTTTCACAAAACTTAGTTGTTAGGTACTTGCATAAATATCTAACATCATGTTGTTTGATCTTGCTAATCACAATTCCTCTACCATTGTAGGATGAACCTATGATGTCTATGACTATTTTTCTCATATTTTTCTCATTTAAAGGAATAGTACCAACTTTAGATAAACCTATGACTTCATGAATCAAGTTAGCTATAATGTCTATCACTCTATCCTCTAGCCAAAACTTTCCATTGTGAATTCTACTCAGAATAATCTTAGTGCATTCTTCATTGTCAAACTCATACTTCAAAGCATACTGAACAATCTCATTATCTTTAAAATGTTCATATCCTTGTTTCAATGACATATCATGGTTGTAAATCTTCTGATATTCATTGGTAAAATCACTATCACTGATGGTTTCTAACTTGCATCCAAGATAGCTCCTCACATTTTCTAAATGCAAAACTTTGTTTAGTACGGATGATAATGCTAACCTAGGATCATCTTCGTCCAAGGGTTCTACTGGTTCCCTCTTCATTCTAGGTCTATTCTTATCTCTAACATTGTGAATTAAGGATACATCCATGACTACTTTAAATTCCTTATACCGATTCAAAGATCTGCCAAGATAAATACCTCAAGTTCGTGATTTTAGGGCTTTCATAGATTCGACGCTCAAATCTTTCACCAAATCACTGCAAAATACGTCCAGTCTCTATTCTTTGCTCTCCTAAACACTTCAATTCTCTTTGATAATCAAATAACATTGATCATAACCTTTTATTACTTCAATCTCACTTAGATCTGACATCGCATTCAATTCTTTTGCCCCTTCTTTCCAAAAAGTTGGTTCTGCTATCCTGCAAAACTTAAAACTTCTTGCGATCTTGCAAAACATAATATTTTCTTTTGCACTCTTAACCATAGCATTAGTGCATCATAAACTACCTTACATTAACTTCACAAGACTTAATTCATCAAAAATCTACTTCTACACTAATTCTAAGTTCCTAATCTACTGTAATTTTCATAAATTAAGTGCTTTGAGTTAGGTCAGGTAAGTATTCATTCTTACCACTTGATACTTCACCTTTTTTATTACCTTCAATGTTGAATATGTCTCCCTGATCTATGCCTTTAACAAACTTTACTTCATCTACATTACTACAACAACCTTTTTGTTTGTTACCTACATCTTCATTTCTACTTGCATGATTTCTAGGGTTAGGGTTAGGATGAAAAACTCCATTGTTCATTCTGAAAAACCTTGTTGTATGTCCAATCTTGTTACATATCTGACAAATAATTCCATTGTTCCCATATCTTGGTCCTTGCTGATTGATTTGTGATCTGTAGTTTCTAGCAATGTGTCCAATCTTGTTGCATCTATAACATACTACTTCATTTCTTCTGTTCATATCTTCAGTAGCTCTCTTATCTACATTGTTAATATTCCTAAACATTCTACTACCATAATTATTCTCAATAACTTTAGGTCTTCTACATTCAATAGCTCTATGTCCAAAACCATGACAATTATAACAATAATCATTAAGAGGTTTAAATTGTTTACCTGTGCAATCTCTCTTCATGTGACCAATAGTATTAAAACCAAAACATCTACCTTTGAATTCTCTTTGCATACCTTTGGGTGATTCTTCTTGGTTTGGTGGTTCTTCTTCTTTAGGTGTGTCTTCAAATTTGTTGATCTTATCTGACTTTTTCTCATCTATGCTTTCAGATTCTTTCAGATCTGGTTCCTTGCTTTCATCATTTGTTTTGAATATATTAAATCCAAGTCCAGTCTTATCATAGGATGGTTTTCCATAAGATACTTGTTCATTGATCTTCTCACTATTTGAATATAGCCTTTCAAGTTGTTGTTTGGATTGAGTCAATTCACCTTTCACAATCTTATTGTATTTCTCAAGTTCTGCATGCTGCAAATTTACTTTCTCAAATTTAGATGTTACTTTGCCAAGTTTAGATTTTAATTCTTCATTCTCAATCTTCAACCTTTCATTCTCAGATCTTAGATTTGCTTCATTTTTGTCATTTCCATCTTTCAAACTAAGCTTTATATTTGCTATCTTCAGTTCATGCTTAAGGATCACATTTTCTTTTTCTAAATTGTCATCACAATCTTCAATAAGAATTTTGGATTCCTTTTCAGATTTCAGATCTTCTACCTTGTTTTTCAGTTTCTCAATAAGGTTCTTTGCATCATCATATTTCCTTTTCAGAGTGTTTCTTTCATCAATAAGCATATCAATCTATTCAAGAGCTTCTTCAAGATTTTTCTATAGTTGATCCATATCCATAGAGATCTTACTCAAGCTGCTAGGCTTTCCTTGAATGATTCTTCTCCGAGTAACTAAGCTCTGATACCAATTGTTAGAAATAGGGAATACTGAGAGGGGGGGGTGAATTAGTATTCTACAAACTTTATCTTTTTCCCAATTATGGATATAATAGATTATCTTTATACATGCATAACATAAAAAGCTAAACAATATCCATAGCAATAGAAATAAAGAACTCATAACACATGATATGCTCTCAAGGAAACCCTGGCCAAGGGAAAACCCCGATGGGGATGGTACCCACAAAGATCCACTAATCAAAAGTATCCTGTTAAGGATGTTGACCCTATTAGGAGTCTATTACAAGCATATAGTGTATCAGTCCTAATTAAGGAACTATAGGCCTTGTTATAAGCCTCAACCCTATTAGGAGTTGTCAATACAAAATCTGATTACCATATGAGCCCACTGCCCAAACAAGTAATGTACAATGTATATTGATTACAAAAATGGATTAAGGTATATAACCTTATTCTTCTTGCATCAATATCTTTTTGCTGCTCTTACATTCACATCATATCATTACAATATTACCACATATCTCTTCTTTCTTCTTACAATTACATATTACATATATACAAGTTATTAAGGATAATAAATTTACATGGTCGGCTTCCATATATCTTTATCCAAGAGTTAACATCTAGGATGTTGTCCCTTTATATTGTTAAGTCATTATTTTGATAAACAAAATAATCCCTTAACTCTTTACCAATCCTGTCTTCAAAACTGTCCTGTCGACTTAACACTATCTTCAGTAAAACTATCATAACTAATTCCATACATGTCGTACTGACTTGCACTCTGAGATGGGTCATCATTAGTCATCATAGAGTCTATGTTCAAGTGCGAAAGCACTGAACTTACTCCAGTCAATGTCACAAACAAAAACTATATCCTGGTGCACTGGTGAAAATGTTGTCTTACACTTAGACAAATTTGCAATGTGCTTTGCTATACTTGCTCTTTGACCTATGCGATCTTCATGTGGATCATATGTTGCCATAATGACAACATCTGTGTACTCACTTCAGCCAAATTTCCAACAATAATGAATCATCTAAATGTTAGGTAATGAACACTAGCAACTACATACTCATAAAATGATAAGATCCACGTTATAACACCATTTATCCATTAATAAATGAGTTGGTGGTCCTAACTTATTACATTTAAGGCTTAAAATTAAAGTGAGACCAAAAGGATTGGAATGAAATAATAAGGATGGACTATTCACCTTTACAAGAGTTAAAAATAAAAATAGATCTATTATTTTCAATATCCTATTAGGTTTGACAAGAAAAATTAGGTTTGTGTCAATTCAAAATGGCTCTATTAGGGATTTATTCATCATTAGAACTAAAAAATTGTTAGTAATTATGTGATATATTAGATGATATCATTTTATTATCCTCTACAATGCATTTCATTATTTCATATTTATATCACAAATCAATAGCTTACAGATAATTATAAATCAATCTTCAAACTAATCTTGATCCTATGAAATTTATGAATACTTAACATTAGAAAAATTATTGTAAATTATAAGCTACAAAATAATTTTTCACATCTTGCCTAAATATTATTTTAAATGTCTTACATCAAAATTGAGATAATGTTTAAATTCTATTTCAGTTATTTTAATTAACAATTTTTTTTCAAGTTATATGGGAGTCCTCGCCCATGACACAATAAAACAATATTATATTAGTCTTCCAAATAACAACCTATAAATATGAACCTTCATGATTAGAAGCCACCTCAAACCTATCATTGCATAAGGATTCATACACCCTTTCTTCAATGATATTATCACTACAAATTTATTCTTCCATTATCCAATTCTTCGTTATTAGTTCCTAGTAGGTAACTATAGTGGAGAGGATAGATCTCAACAAGTGATTAAACATTTTTTTCTCTTCTAATCAGAAATTAACTTTCACTTTTGTTAATATTCACTCCAAAGGTTTGAGATTCAAAGGCACTCATGACCCAATAGTGAAGAAATTTGGTGGCCTATTATTGGCCCATGTAAAAGGCAATAGAGACTTGTAGTCTCACAATGCAAGAGTGTGTGAATTTCTAAATTAAAATAAATGGTGTCTACAAAGTTGTGGACATTAGTATTGGTAAGATAGTTTTATAATGGTTTTTTATTTATTGAATAGAATAAATAAATTATGCAATGTGGGACTCTGACGAAAAGTTTACATGCCTTATCTATGATTTTCTGTATTTAATACATTCTATTAGTTTAGTTGCATTATTATCACAAAGATCCATATTCAAGCTCTTTTAATTAAAATATTAAGGATGAAAACTCTTAAGAAATAGATTAGGATTCAAACTAACATCTAGAATAGTAGTACTATTTAGTTCTACATGTGGGCATGTTTAGTGTTGCATATGAAATGTTTACTATGCTAGTGAAGGTGATCCCCACACTGTTGACTTCCTTCCCGTATGATTTGAACACAGACTATTGTGTACCCACAAGATGATCATAGCTTTTAAATCTCTATTCATCATTGTTTACATTAGTCACATAGATCTAAATGTCATTCATAACATGGTTGCCATCGTCTTCATGTCTAGCAAATCCTCTAGTGGTGGCATTGTCCCCATGATCATAGGAATTGAAGTTGTTGGTGAAAACATGGGACCTTGTTGTCTACCTACTTAAGTCTATTAGAAATAGATAGTTAGTGTCATTCACATAGATCATAAATTTTCTATGTCTACCTACTTAAGTATATTAGAAATAGATTAGTGTCATTCACATAGATCATTTAGATCATAACTTTGGAATTTTTAGCATAGCTCTTGAAATTATATGTCATCATGGCTCTCACGGTCATAGTTCTTGGAATATCCATATGTTTGTGTTTTATTTTGTATACATATATGAGAAAAGATGTAGTTTTTGTTGTCCTATTATTGTGTTTATCCTTTCTTTTTCTTTTTTCTTTTTGTATGTTCTCTATTTGGGCCTTTACACCGTAATAAGAATGAGGAGTTATAAATACAAATAAAGTACTTTTAATGTCACCTAGGCTAGAGATAATAGTGTATTTTTCATTAATCACCTCTCTAAAATCTCTCTAATTCTTTAATCTAATAAACTTGAGTAGGTTTTTAGAGTCCTTAAATGCCTCTTTAAGCTAGGTAACACTAGACTGGACTTTTATTAGTGAGATAAAACTCATGTCTTTTCATTTCTATGTTTTTGATTTGAGAAAACTTGTTATGTGTTTCTTTGAGCTATACTAATGTCAAGGGAATTTTATAATGATATTTTTGGAAGAGATAAACATATACCTAATCATATATACCATTAGACTATGAAAATATATAGTTATGACTACCAAGTTCTGATGTGCAAAATTAAACCTTCAAATTTTTCTTCATGTACAATTATCTATGGAAAATCCTAATACCAAAGACATGTATTATGTTGAATTTGGTTTGCACAATTACCTCTAGAAAATTATAATAAAGCCTTTCAATATCTTAACTTATTCTTCTTAGGTGGCTACAACAAAACCTTAATTTGTCATTCTCTATTTTATTCACTACCTAATAATTTATAAACTATAATTGAATCTTGTTAGTTTCTAATTTTGTTAGTTTGTAATTTTAATATGTCCACGATCCTAAAAATCTTGATCAAATTTTACTAATTTGTTCAAGTGTTATGTGTAAATTTTTCAAGAAACCCTCATAAAATACTTCCATCATTATTTCTAACAGGAATAGTTCCTCTATTTTTTCAAATTTTCTTATAGTGTCTTCTTGTTGTAAATAATTAAAATTTTGTTCGATTGACTAGTATTCCACCATATTCTAGAGGCAGTTGTACTGCACATTTTAGAAATAACCATTACAAAGAATAAGAGTGCAACAAATTGTTTTTTCTAGTTGAAAACCTGTCTAGAAATATTTTTGCTAATGCAGTAATTGTTTTCACTAACAAGCTTCATCCATGCGTTTCAAAATTATTTTTAGGCTTAGCCATCATAATTTGCTCTTTTGGTGTAGGGGCACCTAGTCCGAATTTATAAATATGGGTCAATTGTGTATTTTCATGTGCTAGTTCATGTTTTGGTTGTAATAAGGTCTATTTAGACAATATGTAATATTTTAAGTTATTTGGGGTTAGTTTTGGGGTATGATATCAAGTTTTGTAAAATGTTGCAATAGTTGCAAGAGTAACTTTGCACATTTTTTTATGTGTATGGGAAGTGGAACAGTCAAAATTTTGACATGCAGTTGTAACCATTGGTTGTTGGTTGTAAAAGGATTAAATATACCTTGTAAAGCCCAAGAAAAGGGTTGGAGACATTTTTGGGAGACTAAGAAATAAGATATACTTTGATTTCCTTCATTTTCTATTGTCCTCTTGTTGTTACAGAGATCTGTATGATCATGTATAGTCTTCTATTGGTTTGAGACCTATTTGGATTGATGGATAATTGAACCACCTCTCATTTAGTTTTGTTTTCATCACTTTTCATTAAGTTTTACACATTTTATAAGCTTTTTACTAGGATGGGGTCTAAAATGAGGGTTTGATCCTCAAAATAATGTTTTGAGGCCCATTACACCATTGAAAAAATCTATAAATTGGTGGAATGGAAGGATTTTCTTTTATGATTCATGGGATTTTAGGAAGGGGAAGGTGCTAGAAGTAAATTGGGTGATTCCCTATCCTAACATCTCTATGTATTAGGCTTAAAAAGGAGCAAGTAGCCATAAGGTTTGTAGAAGGATGAATTGGGAGTGGTTCCAAGTGATGGAAATTATGGATTTAGACCATATGGAACATAAATAAGGCCCTATAATGAATATTTGATAATTAGAGCCAAGAAACCATACACTTTCTTTATAAAAGTGGCCTAATTAGGTCAATTGTTGATTATTGGTCAACTATTGAGGGATTTGGTCATGATAAACCCTATCTGATTTATTGATATGTCAAAGAGGGGCATAAAGGTTATCTCAATGGTTAATAATATATTCAAGTTTGGGAACTCCATGGGAGATATACTTGAAAACCCTATTTGAAAGGGCTACTAGGAAGACTAGGTCTTAGCAAGTCCAATACACTAGTTAGGAGTTTGAAACTAAAATTAGGCATTTGAAACCCTTCGTAGTTGTGAAATATGGCATCAATGAGGACATATCCACCCTTTTTTTTCATTAATTGGTATCAAATCCTAAGTTTTTTTGTTGTGTTGAAGAGAAAAGGAACCAAAGTACCTCCAAAGGGAAATACCATTGCAAGGGAAGTAAATGAATTGAAGAAGAAGAATACTAGAGATATAAGAGAGTTGGAAGAGAGGTTTTTTGCAAGACTTGATTCCCTAGAATCAAGTCAAAGAAGAGATTGGATCATGGGGGATGTAAGTGACCAAGGAGAAGAAGAAGATTCCCAAGGAGGGTCAAAGGAAGAAATGGACCCTAAAGAATCAAGGATGGTTAGGCTCATTAAAGTAGTCAAAGGTGATGGCCATAAGGCCAAAGTAGATTTTACCATGTATGGAGGAAATCTATATGGAGAGGAACTCCTAGATTGGATAAGAGCATTGGACAATCCTTTTTATTCTGAAGATGTACAAGAGGATTATAAGGTGAAGGTGGAAAAATCAAAGTCGAAAGGATATTCCCTACTTGGTGGAACTTTTTGTGGATTAAAAGGAGGAAGAAAGAGAAGTCTGATATAACCAATTGGGATAGGATAGTGGAAAAACTCAAGGGAATCTCCTACGAGATGATTGTAACATTCAACTATATAGGAGGTTGCATGATCTAAAACAAAAGGATATGTGTTGGCTCCTTTCCTTTCCACTTGCATATTTACAATGTGTTTGACAAACTAGTGTCATTAACTCTCTAAAACCACTCCAAATCATACAAGAAAAAAGGGCCAATTAACAAGGATCAAGAGTATGATCCTCCTACACTTCGAGCCTTAATGCTCAGGTGGGTATACCCATTGATTCACTTCTTGAAAGGAATCAGAAAACTTATTTTGTATCATTCAACACAAAAACTATGCATTAATGTCCTTTACATACTGATTGAAAGATATAATCATTTATAAATTTGTTTTGGTGATGAAGAAACTACCTATCAAGAACATACCAGTGTCTTATTCAAGGGCATGGAGTCATATATAACATACATCAAAAGAAAACTTAATTCAAACACACCCAGAACCCAGAACAACTGTTTTGCATATCATTCCTCTCACTCTCATGCTCGAACATCAAATTCTCACAAGAACTGTGAGTTCTCTGAAATCATCTTTAAAATTTAATCCTACCCTTGGAAGGAACTCAAAAACAATTTCAAAACCTACTTTGTAAACCATATATTAACCTTCTTTGTAAAATTAATATATAAAAACTCAAGATCAATACAAGAAGACATACACTAATGTGAGATGGGATACCAACATGTTCTCATTAATTTTTTTCAAGATCAGTACATTATCAATGGAAAAATGCTAGGAAAAGGTCCTGGATCAACTCTCTCTCTTCAGCTCTGAATTTCACCATCCTTTACAACAATGAAAAAGAAGAGAGATATAGGAGAAGAGAGCCAGTTCAAAACAAACTGACAGCTGTCAATCCTCCAAGAAATATCTCCATCTTCTCTCCAATGTTGATTCTCAAATTGATCCCCTGTAACCTCCTTCATGCCTACAGTCATTTTCTCCAACTGATTTGATTCCACTCCTCATCAAGAAATGATCACAGTATTCCTTGAAAGTGTTCTCATGAATGCTTCTCCCATCATTGTAAAATAAAAATCATTTTCATACTATGGAGAAAAATATATCAATTCTTTTAAATCTTGCACTTTATCTTATTTTACCATTTCTCTACTCATTTTGGCTTTTTCCTGCACTTTATGTCCAGACTTCACCAGAATTTGACAAGTGTGACCGACTGGTTGCATGCTCACCTTGACCCTGGCTTTGACCTCTGACTTAGAGATTCAGTGACTAGACTATTCTCTAATTATCTAAATTCCTCTTCTAACCATGGTCATATCTAGAGAATGGGAGAATACCCTATTCTCCAAATCTTCGAATCATATCCTTTACCATGGTTATATTTGGAGAATGGGTGACTAAGCCATTCTCTAAATCTCATAATTTTCCTTCAGTAAATGCAAAGATCTAGAGAATGCACGACTAGCATCATTCTCTAATTCTCCAGATGCTAATGCCTTAACCAACACCATTGGGAGATTGCATGACTAGCCTATCTCCTATTCTCCAGATGTTATCACTAACTACCTTTTGATCTGGAGAATGGGCGACCAAGTATTCTCTGGATCTTTGAATCCTCTACCACTAACCATTAACATCTAGAGAACATGTGATGCAGTCAACTGGCCTCTATCTCCAATTCTCTGAATGCTTACCTACTAACCACCAAGATTGGGAGAACTAGCGACCGAGCATTCTCTAGTTCTCTAGATGTGTTCACTAACCACCATCATATTAAGAGAACCAACAACTAACTACCATGTATCATTTCTCTAGCCAATCATCTACCAGTTGTCTTGTAAAATTATCCATTTATCGGTCTACTGGAATGCTTCTCAATGCACCTCTAGAGTGTGCGCACATGCATAGCCTCAAGCTCCTTCAAACTATAGGTGAGCGTTGTTTTGTATAAACATCCAAAATCTCCCAATTCTAGCCAATGTGGGATTAAGTTTGTGAAGAGTTTTAAATCTTTTAATAAAACTTTGCATAGTGTGCCCAACTGGCATGCAAATTTGGGCAGGCCCACAAGCCAAGAGGCCAACCACTACCTCTTTTCTTCTTTACTTTACCTTCACTCTGGGTGGATTTTTATTTAAATCCCTCAAAAAAAAAATCTGGGCACATGTGGGATAAACCCACATGCAACCCCTTCACATTTTTCCTTCTTTCTTACCTGTGCATGCTCTTTTTCTTTTTATTTCCCTTTGGTTGGCTCTACCATGTCTTACACACATCTTCAACATATTGGCATGCCTCATGGTTCATTAGTGTGTTTCCTTTAACATACACACTCCTTCCATTCACGGAGAGCCTCTTCCAACATTTTCTTTGGCTGCCTTTGTATTTATGATGCAAGAGCATCCTAGGATTCTTGGCAATCTTGTATCAACCCAAAATATGTTTGTCTTTGAAGGTAGATTGTTAGTTTTGATCCTAGTTTGGTGCAGTACTTGCTCAGTTTGGGAGACTGGCTGCTCAATTTTTGTGGTTACCGAGGTGCTCGGTCTTTGAAGAACACTTGGTAATTGAAGGCATCCATTGCTTCTGGCACTCTGTGATAACTGCATTGCTCAATCATGCTTGGCATGGTCAGTTTACTGGCACTTGGTTAT
The DNA here is from genome assembly GCA_027943335.1 of Chamaecyparis obtusa. Lineage (NCBI taxonomy): Eukaryota > Viridiplantae > Streptophyta > Pinopsida > Cupressales > Cupressaceae > Chamaecyparis > Chamaecyparis obtusa. Next base: position 110,231 of record BSBK01002686.1, read on the forward strand.
TTCTTTTATTGCTCAGTGTTCTTGCTTACTGACTGGATTGTTTGGTTGGTTTGGCTTGGCCGATTAGTTCCATTGATTTGGGTCATGCTCCTCGAGTTATGGATTGACCATTGGATATGAGAGGACATAGATCTGGCATGTTGCATTCTTCTATGTGGATCTGATGACCGTTGAGGCCATCTTGGAGAGTTTATTTTATTTGTAAGGCTATTTGAGAGCCGATTGATGTTTTGACATTTAATATTTGTGTCTCCTGTAGAGCCAACTTGTGGCTAGGATTTAGTATTTAAGTAGATGCTTGGGTAGTTGTTTGGGGAGAGAGAGAGAGATAGGGGAAAAATAAAGGAAGTTAGTAGCCTGCGAGCTTAGGAACAGGAAGATTTCTTGTAAGTTTGAGTACAAGTTTAGATCTTTCCTAGCTGCCTACCAGTGTGTTGTGTGTTGTAGACCTCGCCTAGCTGAATACTGATGTTGTGCAAAAGATTTGGATCCTACGAGCTCTTGTAGATTTTCACTTGCTTTGTATGTGGCTATAACCGAGAAGGCCTTACAACCTAGCACATTGCATGTAATCAGTGATTTGATGAATAAAGATTTATGTTCTATATCAGATCTGTTGTGTATTGGTTTGGCTCCAAGGTTGGTCAATCCTTAATTGGATCCACCAACCTTGATTGTGTCAGGTGGTATCAAAGTGAACTTTTTTACTGTTTGAGTGAAGTTTGTTCCTATTTGAGTGAAGTTTGTTCCTGTTTGAGTGAAGTCTATTCCTGTTGGAGCCAAATGGATCTTGTGTGTTTGTGTCTAGATCTTGATTTGAAAATGCCTTCGAGGAGAAATTGTGAGATCTCAGAGGAAGAAGCTACTAGAGAGTTCAGTCTTGATGATTTTAGGGATTTGTAGAAACAAGTGCAAGACCTACAAGAAGAATTGAGAAAGCAGAAGCCTGCCTTGAAAGAGGGTAGTGATGATGAATCTAAGGAAGAAGATCATTTTGAAGAAGTTGTAGAAGAAGCTAGAGATCCTGAAGAAAATAGAATCCTGAAAGCTATGTCTAAGATTGGGAAAAGACCTAAGATTGAAGTTTCTGCATTTATTGTAAGCCTTAGGGTAGAGGAGTTGATTGATTGGATTAATGAGATGGATGAGTACTTTGAGTATGAAGAAATAGAAGATACTGATAGGGTTAGATTTGCAAAGACTAATTTTAAGGGTCATGCAAACATTTGGTGGAGAGAAGTTTAGTTGGAAAGAGGTAGAAGAGGAAAAGAGAAGATAATTAAATGGAACTGGTTGATAAGTTGAAGAAGCAATTCATTTTGGTGGATTATGAATTGGACATGTTTAAGAACATGCAAGCTTTGAAGCAGACTAACAAATTGGTACAGGAGTATACTGAGGAGTTTTAAAGAATCCTGATTAGGACTGGTCATTCTGAAGCTGATAAAGAGAAGGTTGCTAGGTATGTCTATGGTCTGAGACCTAGTATTCAAGAAGAGTTACTTACTATGCGGTTGACAAAAATTGGTGATGCTTATCAGATGGCATTGAAGATTGAAGAGAAGCTGAATAAGAAGTATGAAGGTAAACAAAGAAATAGGAACCGAGGTGGTAAAACTAGTGAGACAGTTGCTGAAGGAAATGTGATAGAGAATCCTAAGTCTGATGTAGGATCTAGCATTGGTCAAGGTACTAAGAACTTCAACAATGGACAGAGAGGAAGATGGAAGATTGAGTTCACCGGTACTTGTTATAGCTATGGTGAAGCTAGTCATAGAAGTTTTCATTGTCCTAAGAAGAGGGTGGCATTGACTACTGAAGAAGATATTGTGAATGTTGCAGAAAAAGGTGAGACACTTATCACTAGGAGATTAGCTGCATGTGTCCATGAACCGGTGCAGAGAAGAAATCTGTTCAGAACCAGATGTAAATGCAAGGATAAGGTATGTAATGTCATAGTTGATGGTGGAAAATATGAGGACTTTGTTTCAGATGAAATGGTTAGTAAGTTGAGTTTGGAAAGAAGGAAACATGCTAATCCTTATCAGATTAGTTGGATACAAGATGTTTCTAAGGTTAGAATTGAAGAACAATTCTTGGTTAATTTTTAGATTGGATCTTATCATGATGAGATATTGTGTCATATATTGCCTATGGATGCTTGTCATCTATTGCCCATTAGACCTTGGTAGTTTGACATAAATGTTTTGTTTGACGGTCATGCTAACACTTATGTGGTTAGGCATGAAGGAGCTCGGCATAAGCTGATACCTTTACAAGAGACAAGGGTTAAGGGATGTGGAGTTATTAGGTGTTTTCCTTATGATAAACCTCAAGAGCAGAGGATTGATGAACCTATTCCTGTGAAGTCTAGTTTGAAGGAGAAGGAGAATGATATATCTAAAGAGTTTGTTGAGATTAAGAGGTAGATGATCTTTCTGATAGAGATGGTATAGTAGATGGTGACATTTATGACACAAAGAGATGTAGATGATATTGAGTTGATTGAGGAGTTCAGAGAGGATGAACCTTACCAAGGCACAGATATGATTGGGAGTGGTTAGAGTCAGTGCCTATCAGTTGCTGACTAGAGGGGTAAGAAAAGTGGAAAGAAGGACTTTCTGCATGAAATAGTGAATGAAGTAAAGACTACTTGGGATGAAGGACAAGAGGAGATATGGGTGAAGAACAGATTCAACATACCTATTATGATTCCCTTGAGGCATTCCTGATTTCCTTATGAGAAAATATTTCTTACCTGGGGTGTCTAATGTAGGAGCATCCTAGGATTCTTGGCAATCCTGTATCAACCAAAAATATGTTTCTCTTTGAAGGTAGATTGTTAGTTTTGATCCTATTTTGGTGGAGTACTTTCTTAGTTTGGGAGACTGGTTGCTCGATTTCTACGGTTACCAAAGTGCTCAATCTCTGAAGAATGCTCGATAACTAAAGGTGTCAGTTTCTTCTAGCGCTAGGTGATAGTTGCATTGCTCGATCATGCTTGGCATGGTCAGTTGATTGGAACTCGTTTATTTCTTCAGTTGCTCGATGTTCTTGCTTACCGACTGGATTGTTTGGTTGGTTCAGCTTGGCCGACTGGTTCTGTTGATTTGGGTGCACTCCTTGAGTTAAGGATTGACCATTTGATGAAGGGTGCTCCCCTTAGTACCACAAACACATAACAAAAATAGAGAAACAACAACAATAATATGCAAGAGCAGAAAATTGGCTTCTTATTATCTCCACAAATGTGGAATTACAAACTTTTAGAATTACAATATGCAAAGCCACATGGGCATTCCCTTACAATATTCTGTAGGAAAAATCCTCGAATCAATACCCAGATCTACTACCCAGAACTGCCCTAGACAACACTAGGGCCTTCTTTATATAGGCAATTTACACCGCCCGAGAAGGTTCCAGAAATTTAGCCCTAAGGGCTGACCCAACTTAGAATTATTTTATTTTTCAATTTATTACATCAAAGTCGGCTCAAAATAACTTTTGAAACTCAAACAAAAATTTATTTTCTGCCATTTCAGGTGGCCTGACTTCCGAAGACCATAAGTCATCACTAGTTGACCTAATTGACTATTATAAACCCATTTCAGAAATGTCACGAAGTGGTCTACAGGCTTGACCGGTGCAAAGCACTTGTCACCCAATTTTTTGACCTCATTCGAGGCCTCTAAAGCCTTCAAAACTGAGTTCAAAGTTTCTGTACCCTGCTGCCAATACCAAAAATCTTCAATATCTTTAAAACTAGACCTGATCTAGCCATGAAACTTTGCTGGCAGGCTGATATGACTGAGATGAACCTCCACATGTAAAATCAGAACATTCCAAGATCATAAGGCCAAATTACTAAAAATAGCAAGTTTCCTTAAATAGTAGCTCTACACAAGATAGCCCTTATTGAATACAAAAACAAAAATATTTTTGGGTGATGAAAGATTTCCCTTACACCTAGGATGCTCCTGTATCAGACACTCGGGGTAATTTGAGAAGTGACCCTGTCACGACTTAGGTGTGTAGAGGAAAACCAAGATGGTTAACCTCCTCCTTTGTTAGCCATGATGAATCTTCTATAGGTCATCCTTTCCATTTGACCAAATACTCTTCATATGTCTTGTTCCTTGTGCTTCTGCCAACATGACTCTCTAGTATGTCTTCAATCTCCTTGATATCTGAACTGGTTGCTGGAATACTCCACTGTGCTGCTGCAACCTCATCTTCAACACCTCCTTCATGATACTCTGTCAAATCTAAAATGTTAAACACTAGTGAAATATTTAGCTCAGTAGGCAATTCTACCTCATATGCATTTCCTGAATCATGCTTCTTCAGTATCGTACATGGTCCAAACTTCTTCATTTTCAACTTGTTATATGTACCAACCAAAAATGGCTCCTTCCTCAAATGAACCATGACTTCATCCCCAACCTGAAATTCCTTATGCCTCTTTTTCTCATCTGTCTTAGTCTTATACTGCGCATTCATCTTGGTAATATGCTTCCTCACCTCCTCATGGATGTTCTTCAAGTGTTCTGCAAAATCCTCAGCTTTAGCACTACTTATTTCTCCTTTATCTATCTTTCTCAACTCAAATGCATTTCTTGGACTACTTCCATATACAATCTGGAATGGTGATTTACCAGTGCTCCTGTTGACAAAATTATTGTATGCAAATTCTACCTATGGTAAAATTAAATCCCATCCTGTTGGCTTATCTCCAACCAAACATCTCAGCAAATTTCCCAAACTTCTATTCACCACCTCTGTCTGTCCACCAATCTGTGGATGATGTTATGAACTAAACTTCAAATCTATCTTTAATTTCTTCCACAATGTACGCCAGAAATATCCAACAAACTTAGTGTCTCTATCTAAAACTATGGTCTTTGGCAAACCATGTAGTCTCACTACTTCTCTGAAAAAAAATTCTGCTACATGAACAACATCATTAGTCTTCTTGTAGGGAATGAAATGTGCCATCTTCAAAAAAATTTCAACTACTACAAAAATTGAATCCTGTCCCCGCTGAGTCCTCGGTAAACCAAGAACAAAGTCCATACTGATATCCTCCCAAGGCTTCTCTGGTACAGGTAATGGCTAATATAACTCTGTGTTCTTCTTCACTCCCTTCGCCATCTGACATACTCTGCAACTTTGTACAAACTTCTTCACATCTTGCTGCAACTGTGGCCAATAATAATTCTCACCAACCAAAGCAAGGGTTTTATCACGACCAAAATGTCCAGCCAATCCTCTACTATGCTTCTCTTTGATGAGATTCTCCCTCATAGAACTTCATGGAATGCACAACTGATTCCCTCTGAATAGCATATCATCTTGGATGATAAAATCTAGCCATTTCATCCTATCTAGAGTAACAGGTTCTTTACAAGCTTTGCAAGCTCCACCAAAATTAGGATCCTCTAGATATAAATTCTTGAGTTCCTTGAACCCAACCACCTCAATCTGTATCTCTGTTAGCAATAGTTGCCTTCTGCTAAGAGCATCTACAACCCTATTAGACTTTCCACTTTTGTGTTTCAAAATAAATGTATAACTCTGTAAAAACTCAACCCATTTCAAATGCCTTTGATTCAACTTTCCTTGACTATTCAAATATTGCAAAGCTTGATGACCAGTATACAAAACAAACTCCTTAGGAAGTAGATAATGTCTCCACTTCTTCAATGCCTGAACTATAGCATAAAATTCCTGATCATAAATAGAATACTTCCTCTTGGCATCATTTAACTTCTCACTGAAATAAGCAACCGGTTTACCTTCTTGGCTCATAATAGCCCCTATTTCGGTACCAGTAGCATCACAATCTACTTGAAACACCTTATTAAAATCTAGAAGTGCTAAAACAAGTTGTTCTGTAACTTTTTGTTTCAACAATTAAAAACTCTTTTCTGTCCCATTAGTCCACTAAAACTCTTTTCTATCTCCTCTCATTGTTTCAGTCAAGGGACCACAAATGCTGCTAAAATTTTTGATAAAATTTCTGTAAAAGCTATCCAAACCATGAAAAGATCTTACCTCAGTAGCACTCCTTGGAGTAGGCCATTCAAGGATAGCCTGTACCTTCTCTGGGTCTATTTTTAGACCTTCTGCTGAAACTACAAATCCCAAATACACTAACTCTTTCTTCACAAAATTGCACTTCTTCAAATTAATCAATAATTTCTCATCTCTTAGCTTCTCAAACACGATACGAATATGCATCATATGCTCCTCCAATGTCTTGCTAAAGATCAAAATATCATCTAGGTAAACAATGACAAACTTACCCATAAATTCCTTCAGAACCTCCTTCATGAGCCGCATGAAAGTGCTTGGTGCATTGGTTAGCCCAAAAGGCATGACTAACCACTCATACAGTCCTTCCTTTGTCTTGAAGGCAGTCTTCCATTCATCTCCTTCTCTGATCCGAATCTGGTGATATCCACTCTTCAGATCTATCTTTGAGAAATATACAGCTCCACTCAAACAGTCCATAATATCATCCATTCGTGGCAATGGAAACCTATACTTGATTGTGATCTTGTTTATTGCTCTTGAATCTGTACACATCCTCCATTCTACATTCTTCTTTGGTGCGAATACCATTGGTACAACACAGGGACTCAGACTCTCTCGGATCAACCCCTTCTGCAATAACTCATGTACTTGTCTATTCAACTCTTCACTTTCTGCTGGTGTCATTATGTGTGCTGCTTTATTTGGCAAACTGGCTCCTAGAATCAAATCCATTTGATGACTAATCTTCCTTATCGGTGGTAATCCATCAGGTACATTATTAGATACAATATCTTGAAACTCATTCAACAAATCTGCAACCTCTATAGGTACATCCTCTACTTCCTCTTTACCAGCTTTTGGAATTAAAGCAAAACACACATGCTCATGCCTCATATGATCTAAGAATTTTCTTCCATCAACAAAAGTTATTCTTGCATTACCACATACCTTTTCTTCGATCTCCTTCAATGGCTTTAGCTTATGTCGCATTCCATCCTTTGTCAGGGAATTGGTATTCGCATGACCATCATGTACAGCACATCTGTCAAACTACCATGGTCTACCCAACAACATATGACATGCATCCATAGATATTATATCACATAGTACCTCATCTTGGTACCCGTCGATCTTGAACTTTACCAGACACTATTCACTGACCATGACCTTGTGGTCATCCTGCACCTAGGCAATCCAATATGGATGTGGGTGTTTCTATCTCTTGAGCTTCAACTTTGTCACCATCTCTTCTGACACCAAATTGTCAGTGCTTCCACTATCAATAATCACATCACATCATTTACCTTCACACTTACATCTAGTGCGAAACAAGCTCCTCCTTTGTTCAGGTTCATTCTCACCACTCAGCAGGACTCTTCTATTAATTAGTGTTTCTCCTCTTTCAGCATCTTCAAAATTTGATGATCTGGCATCTTCATCTACATGTGCAACTCTGGCCTGGCCTTCATTTCTCCTGTCTGTTCTACCTTGGCACTGAGGACATTCAAATGCCCTATGACCTTCTTCTCCATAGTGAAAACATGTTCCACGGAAGCCTCCTCTTCCAGATCCTTGTCCTCTTCCTCTTCCTCTCTGATCTCTATTATTCTGATCTTGGAAATGATTGGAATTGTTTCCTCTCTGATTCTGGCTGCTACTGGCCTCATCCTTCTTTTTCAAATCTTCATTTCGGCCACCATATGACCGTCCACCAGATCTTCCACCATGACCTCTTCCATTTTGTCTGCTCTCAAACTTCTCGTTTAGCTTTTCCTCTACTTTTAGGGCAAACTGGTATGCCTCCTCAATACTATTCATTTGAACCAGATTTAACTCCTCCTGAATACGTGGCCTTAACCCATTAAGGTATCAGGCAACTTTCTCCTTATCAGCTTCTACATGGTCTATTCTGATGAGGAGTCGATAGAACTCCTCTGTATACTCCTGAATAGATCTTCCTGCTTGCTTCAAACTTTGCATTTTCTTTAGTAGGTCAAGCTCATAATCAATAGGAATGAACTGTCACTTCAATTTATCCACCATCCGATCTCATCTTGTGATTTTATCTTTCCCTCTTCTATTTCACTCCAATTGAATCTCTTGCCACCAGATCTTTGCATGACCTTTCAATCTGGCCTTCACAAATTTGACCCTATCAGGATCCTCAACATCTTCATACTGAAAATATTCCTCACATTGATTGATCCAGTCGATCAATTCCTCTGGGTTAAGATTTCCAGAAAATGTAGGAACCTCAATCTTAGGTCTTTTCCCAATCTTGGAAATCACCCAAAAAAGTTTTTCTTCCTCCTGATTCACAACTTTAGCTTCTCCTTCTTGATATTCTTCTTTGGCTTCATCCTCACTTTCATCTTTGACATTAAGATTCATTCCTCTGTGAATCTCTTCTTGCAATGCTCGTACTTGTCTTTACAGCTCTCTAACCTTAGGTGTCACAACACCAGCTCTTCTACCACGTTCTCTTCATGGAGGCATTTTCACTATGCGCGCTAAAACCCTAACCACAGTCCTGGTCCAAACTACCTCATAGTCGATGATCTATTTACACACTCAAGAACTCCTGCTTTGATACCACTTGATGAAGGGTGCTCCCCTTAGTACCACAAACACATAACAGAAATAGAGAAACAACAACAATAATATGCAAGAGCAGAAAATTGGCTTCTTATTATCTCCACAAATGTAGAATTACAAGCTTTCAGAATTAGAATATGCAAAGCCACATGGGCATTCCCTTACAATATTCTGTAGGAAAAATCCTCGAATCAATACCCAGAGCTACTACCCAGAACTCCCCTAGACAACACTAGGGCCTTCTTTATATAGGCAATTTCCATCTCCCGAGAAGGTTCCAAAAATTTAGCCCTAAGGGCCGACCCAACTTAGAATTATTTTATTTTCCAATTTATTACATCAAAGTCCACTCAAAATAAATTTTGAAACCCGAACAAAAATTTTGAAGGAAAATTATTTTCTTCCATTTCAGGTGGCCTGACTTCCTGAGACCATAAGTCATCACCAGTTGACCCGATTGACTATTATAACCCCATTTCAGAAATGCCACAAAGCAGTCTACAGGCTTGACCCATGCAAAGCGCCCATCACCCAATTTTTCAACCTCATCTGGGGCCTCTAAAGCCTTCAAAACTGAGTTCAAAGTTTTTGTACCCTGCTGCCAATACCGAAAATCTTCAATATCTTCAAAACTAGACCTAATCTAGCCATGAAACTTTGCTGGCAGGCTGATATGACTGAGATGAACCTCCACATGTAAAATCAGAACATTCTGAGATTGTGAGGCCAACTTACTAAAAATAGCAAGTTTCCATAAATAGCAGCTCTGCACAAGATAGCCCTTATTGAATACAAAAATAGAAATATTTTTGGGTGATGCAAGATTGCCCTTACACCCAAGATGTTCTTGCATCACCATTGGATGTGAGAGTTCTTAGATCTGGCATGTTTCATTCTTCTATGTGGATCTGATGACTATTGAGGCCATCTTGCAGAGATTATTTTATGTGTAAGGCTATTTGAGAGATGACTGATGTTTTGACATTTAATATTTGTGTATCCTGTAGAGCCAACTTGTGGCTGGGATTTAGTATTTAAGTAGATGCTTGGATAGTTGTTTGGGGAGAGAGAGGGAGATAGAAAAAAAGAAGTTAGTAGCCTATGAGCTTAGGAACAGGAAGATTGCTTGGAAGTTTGAGTACAATTTTAGATATTTCCTGGCTAACTACTAGTGTGTTGTGTGTTGCAAACCTGGGCTAGTTGAATACTAATGTTGTGGAAAAGATTTGGATCTTGTGAGATCTTTTAGACTGTTACTTGATTTGTATCTGGCTGTAACTGAGAAGGCCTTACAACCCAACACATTACATGTAATCAGTGATATGATGAATAAATATTTATGTTCTATATCAAATTTGTTGTTCCTATTGTGTATTTTCATTATGTATTGGTTTGGCTGCAAGGTTGGGCATTCCTTAATTGGATCCACCAACATTGACTGCATCAATTTAGTAATTATAACACCACCGATGCCTCTTAGCCTTATGCACTAGTATATTGGTGTTTGCACACTCCATTCTAAATATTTGAGGCAACCTCATCCAACACTCATGCACTATAAATTATTTATTGTTCTCCTTGGTGAAGCATGCATAATAATCCAGCCAGCATGCACCATTCCACATTCGATTGGTAGCCTCCCTTCAATTGGAACATTGGAACATGCCCCTACATTTTTTTACCATGTTGGTGTCTTCATGCACTTTTTTTTTGTCTTTTGTACAACTCATTTTGGCATGTACACATCCCACGTGTTGGCATACACCAACATTTTTAAACTTATGCATTCTCCAAGATATATGCACCGGTGTCTTCATTGTGCCATATGCACTCAACTCACACACCCCACTTTGTATTTTCTTTGGCTGGTGTTTCCATTTCCTACGCATCTTTGCTTCAATCAATGTCTGCACCTGCCATACAAAGAACTACACACCTCATACCTTTCTATGTTTGACTTGGTGTGCAACCATGAGCATGTACGCACCTCCACATTATTTGTAGGCAGCTTCCTCCCAAGACTCATGCACATTCCCCTTTGATTTCATGCACTGGTTCCTCTAGTCTAACACACCTTGCATTTGAACTTAGTGTGCAGTCCTTTTTAAACAAGTCTAGACCTTCATTCTGGCTCACTTAAAACATTGGTTCTTCATCGAGACATTCACACTAGGTATGCATTGCATTCAACATGGTATGTACTTATTTGTTTGGCCTTACACACTCCTTTGTTTACTTGTGTGCTGCCTTTAAACATTTCAGCCAGCTCTAAAAGTTCACACATTGATTTTATTATGCTTGTACAAAATGGTAGTTGAATTGTATTCATTTAGGAATTGTTCTTCAACCTTTTCAAATTCAAGGTCCCTTACAACATCTGGACTAGCTTTGAAAGGAGTGGATTGTGGTGGAGTGATGATAGCTACACTTTTTGAAAAAGAAAATGCCCTCTTTGAAGAAGAAAGGATCTTCTTTCCTCCTACTCTTCCTTTATTTCACTGTTTATGCTACCTTAGTGTGCACAACTAAAACATTCTGGCATTTCAACACATATGTTGAGACCAAAAATAAAGACAAAGATATGCCCTTAACACATCTAATGTGAATGCACACACCCAATACAAGAGCATTCATGACACAATAAAGTGTGCACATGGTATCTTTACCTCCAATTTATTCAAGATGTAAATAATTGGTGAGAACAAACCATGGTGCACTGAAAATTAAACACAATTCATTTCTTACACCTTTGCCAAAATACCAAACCTCACCAATTGGCTTCTGTGAGCGGCCTCAAAAACTGACCCAAAGACCCCATAGGGACACACCATCAGAGACCTACATTCAATTCCACCATGTAGGTACACTCACCAAATGAGATTGCATGAAAATACCCAGGTCACAAGATATTAATGACCAAACATAGCATTTCACAAACATTTATTCAATCTGCACTGCCAAATCTACATATGTCACCTCCAGAATTGACTTAAAAAACTCACCAACTGAAACCTCCATGAACCAAAAACTTGGGCATTGATTCACCTCCCCACAAGGAAAATGAACCCACAACTAGCATGCCCAGGAGATCAAGTGGTGAATCACCATTGAACACAAAAGTCAGCTTGTTAGAAATATTCTGGATTAAAACAGTGAATTATGCAGAAACTGGGTTTGGAATTGGCTTAGGAAAGTGACCAGACGGATTGGTAGAGGTCTAAAAATATTCAGGGAGGGTCACTCCTAGGTCTAAAATGTAGGACATCCTTCAATTATACTTGACCTCGAACTAGGTGCGAACTAGGAGTCCCCAAAGTAAGCCATTCATAAATCTAGACTATGCATACTCATTGAAACTTAACAATCTGCAAATGGAATGACTCTGGAAAACTAGATAAAAGAGCACATGGGGGCCTAAAAATGGGTATGGATACTCTCTCCCATTCCTATAACATGATGCAAAACCCTCATGTTGTGACTATTTGCCGGGAAAAAAGATGCAAACCCCTGAAGTGGGAAACTTAGTGAAATTCTGGACAGACATAAAATCTAGATTTTCAGAAACACCTCAAAAAGGACACTTCCTAAACATGCCAGAACTGAAAATCGAAAGCTTGAAGCCATTAAAAATGTCAAAATATAAATGGAAAACACCCTACCCAAGTGATTCCTCATGAAAAAAAATAGGACCCTTTTATCTATGCATTCAAACTAGGCCTTCCACAATGATTTTCAGGACATTGATCTTACACTTAGAGAATTTTTTTTGAATATGGAGTCAAAATCACAGCCCGAATTTTTGAGCTCCAACAATATGGATGTGCAAGAATACACAAAAGATTTTTACAAGTTGAGTATATGGTTAGGATATGAGGAAGAAGATGAAGAGATGTTGGAAAGGTATCTCAATTGTCTAATATATAGCATCCAAGATGAGTTGAGTCTCACCTCACCAAGGAAGATGGAAGAATGTTGCAAGTTAGAAATTAAGGCTAAAGAAAAGATAAAAAAAAGGAGACAAGATCAGCAAGTTATAGGTAGAGGGAAGAAATTTAGAGGTAGATGAAACTTTTTGGGAGGAGGATAGTCATAAAGGAAAAATGAAGAGGCAAGTAGCAGACAAGAGAAAAATAAAAGTCAAAGAGGAAGCTTTAGAGGAAGGAGGCCAAATGGGACAACAAGATTTGGTGTACAAGGGAGAGGGTCAAATACCATATTAGGAAGATGTTATCAATGCAACCAATTCGGTCACCAAGCATTGAAGTTCTCAGATAAGAAACCCTCAACTTCGCATTGGGGTGAAAGGAAAAGATAATTAGTACACAAGGAAGATGATGAAAGTGTGAATTCCCCATCTCAACATGATGCTTCTAAGATAGGTGAATCTCTAATGATTAGAATAATTGACACAGTCAAGGATGGTGGATCCAATTAAGGATAGTCCAAACCTTGTAGATTCATGACAACACAGTAGAATAACACAACAAAACAATTGTTTCAATAAATTTTCATTAACATGCTTGGTTGTAAGGCCTTTCGGGTTAGGGCCAATTATAATAAAAAAAAAATTATGCAAGATCATCAAGATCTAATACCACTCTAGCTCATTCAGTTTTGAAAACTATCAACAATTGATGGAAACCCTAAGGTAGATCTAAACTTGAGCTGGCAAGCCTCCAACCAATGTCCTTGTCTCCAAGTATGCAAACCACTAGCTCTGCTATTACAAGCTATCAAATAACAATCTAATTTGCAAGATCCCACATGAACATTTCCATAACTTCACTTATTTTCTACCCTCAGGTCTGCTTTCATGATCTCTCTAAGTCATCTTAGTCCTCCTCAGTCATCCTTAGTCCTCCTCAACAACTACCCCAAACACCCCTTAAATACTAATCATCAACCACAAGTCAGCTAGATGAAACCATTAACTCCTCCTAACAAATATTAAATACAATACAAGTAAGCTCTCAAATAGCCTTAGAATAATTAAATTCAACATGTCAGCCTGTAACAATAGCTACCAACAATAAATGCACCAAGTCAGCCCAACAAATCAGATAGAACTCCAGTAGGTAAACTAGAACTACCAAGCACCAGAGAGACAACCAAGCACCAGTGAACAATTGACCAAGCCAGGAAACACTGAATAATGTAGGCATTACTGAGCACCAGAAGTCTCACCGAGTTCCTTCAGTGACCGAGCTTCCTTTAATAACTGAGACCATTCGTTAAAGCTGTAACCAAGTAACACTAGCCAAGAAACACATCACCATGTAGATTCACCGAGGACCAAGAATGCCCCTGCATTAGACACCCCAAGTTTGTAAAGATGTTCATATGTGAGAAGAACATCTTTCAGGATTCAACACATAAATCCTAAACTGGTTCTTCACATACAAGTCCTCCACCTTTTCACTTTTCATACTATTCCACTTCAGATTCCTTTGTCTCTATAAGTCTTTCCTTGATAACAAACAGGTCTGTTCTCCAAACTAATCATTCATTCTCTTAGGATCTACCAACTCAACTCGGCTACCAATACTCAGACTTCTCCTACTAAGTGTTGTATCCAACAAAGGCATCAGGGAAAACTTCCTATCATCCTTCTCAACGGTAAACACATTCTTCACACAATCATACATAGATCTGCAATCATATTTCTAAGGTCTACCGAGTAATATATGACAACTATTCATCTTCACAATATCACATAACACAAGATCCTTATACTGGCCAATCTAAACATCAATAAAGCATTATTCTGTTACTTCTATAGCATGATCATCTTGCAACTAGCCAATCCTATAAGGATGTGGATGTTTCATCCTATTCAAACCAAGTTTCTAAACCATGTCCTCAGCACCAAGGTTATCAGTACTACCACTGTCAACAATAACATCACAAAGTTTACCTCTAGACTTGCATTGAGTCCTGAACAAGTTACTCCTCTGACAAGGTTCCTCCTTTGTACTGAGAAATGTTCACTGAAGTAGCAAGTTCTTAGATTTAGGTTCATTCTTAATATTTTCATTCACCATAGCAGTTCATCAATCACCAAGCTTCTTTTGTGTGCACTAAAAAGAATGGTGTCCTTCTTCACCATAGTTATAGCAAGTCCCCTTAAAGATAACTCTACCTGTCTTCTTCTTTGGTTCTATAGGTTTCTGTTCTTCTTCTGCAGTCATCTATCTATCTATCACCGAGTGATCAATCTTTTCCTTCCCTTAGGGATTACCATGTTGTTTCCTCTTCAACTTATCTTCTGGCTTTAGAGCATACTGATAAGCATCTTCAACAAAATCAATTTTTAGCATACCAAGCTCATCCTGAATATTGGATCTCAAATTATTCACATACCGAGCTACCTTTCCCTTACCAAGTTCTCTATGTCTAGACCAAATAGTAAGTTTGTAGAACTCTTTATTATAATCTTCAACCATCAACCTCCATCGATTGATCTTCATTTCACCTTCATCTTCTCTATCTCTTTGTAATTCTTTCCACCAAAGAGCATCATGTCCTTTCAATTTTGTCTGTGCTAACCTCACTCGAAGAGGATCTTCATTTTATTCTAGCTCAAAGAAATCTTCAAGCTCACCAATCCAATCAATCAAATTATCAGGTTTCAAAGTACTAGAGAAACTAGAAACTTCCATTCAGTAACTATTACTTAACCAAGCTCTAGATCTAGGAAACTGAGCAGTTCTGTCTTCACCTGATCTATCCCTCTGGTCATCACCACTAGATCTAGTAGGTTCAAAGTCTTCAGCATCTTCCTCATAACCATCTTTAGTACCAACATTCCAAGGTACACCAGTAACAACTCTCATGATCTCGGCGACCATGTCATTCTTCATCAACTCCATCTCAGATCTTAAATTTGATTTCACCTTCTCTGTAATCCTAGATTCCATAGTATCACAGAGGTCTGTAATCACTCTAGGGTCCAATCTTCTTAGAGGCATCCTTAAGATAAGGAAACCATCTACAAAAAACCCTACACTAACCACCTTGTGACAATCTCTAAGTTGTATGTAAGTCAGATCAGCCTCCCACCTTGCAAAAATAACTAGGTCAAGATTCCACAAGTTCAGTGCCATGGATCTGCAACTTAGATCATATGATCTCTTCACCAACAAGATCAACTTCACAAGATCAGCCTTGCTAGGTCAACCTTCACTCCACAAGATCAAATCAGCTCTAATACCACTTGACGTAGTCAAGGATGGTGGATCTAATTAAGGACAGTCCAAACCTTGCAGCTTCATAACAACATAGTGGAATAACACAACAAAACAATTATTTCAACAAATTTCCATTAACATGCCCGACTGTAAGGCCTTCCGGGTTAGGGCCAATTAAAATCAGAAAAAAATTTTGCAAGATCATCAAGATCCAATACCACTTCAGCTAGTTCAATTTTGAAAACTATCAGCAACTGATGGAAACCCTAAGGCAGATCTAAACTTGAGCTCGCAAGCCTCCAAGAAATCTCCTTGTCTCCAAGTGTGCAAACCACTAGCTATGCTATTAAAAGCTATCAGATAACAATCTGATCTACAAGATCCCATAGGAAATTTTCCACAACTTTGCTAATCTGCTACCCTCAGGTCTACTTTCATGATCTCTCTAAGTCATCCTCAGTCCTCAACAACTACCCCAAACACCCCTTAAATACTAATCATCAGCCACAAGTCAGCTGGATGAAACCATTAACTCCTCCTAACAAATATTAAATGTAATACAAGTCAGCTCTCAAATATCCTTACAATAATTAAATTCAACATGTCAGCCTGTAACAATAGCTACCAATAATAAATGCACCAAGTCAGTCCAAAAATCACATAGAACTACCAAGCTCTAGAGAAACAACCGAGCACCAGTGAACATATGACCAAGCCAGGCAACACCAAGCAACATAGGCATTACCGAGCACCATTTCCACTAAGTACCAAAGGTCTCACCGAGTTCCTTCAGCGATCGAGCTTCCTTCAATAACCGAGACCATCGGTTAAGGCTGCAACTAAGTAACACCAGCCAAGAAACACACCACCATGCAGATTCACCGAGGACCAAGAATGTCCCTGCATCAATAATACTATTCAAGGTAACTAACACAAGAGAGCCTCCACAAAGAAAGTCATTGTTTAGAACCACTTGCAAATATCAAGGAAATGTATGTAAGGTTATTGTTGATTTATGTTCTACTGATAATTATTTTTCCTTAGAAAAGGTAGAAAAGTTGAAAATGAAACATTCACACACCCCACTACTTAAAAGGATTTTTTTGCTAAATAAGGGCCAACAAATCCTAGTTAATGATAAAACATGGGTTAAGTTCAATATTAGGGGATATAAAGACAAAATCTTGTGTGACATCATCCCAATGGATGTATGTCATCTACTCTTAGGGGGTCCTTGGTAGTATGATTGAAAATAAAAATAAAAACATGATGGACAAAAAAATACATATGTTATTGAAAAGGATGGAGTTTCATTTACCCTTATCCCTTTGCAACATAACGGCATGGATAAGCAAGTTGGGTCTACTGTCATGTCGGTGGGAGAGAAAGAGTTTTTGAAAACCTTGAAATATGAAGGGGGATAGGGATATTCCATTATAATCATACCAAAATCAGTCATGAAACTAGCCAAGGGTGATGAGGTGCCTAGTGAGATCCAATATTTTTTGACCAAGTATCAAAGACATTGTAGTAGATGAACTCCCTAACTCTTTATTACCTATAAGGGATGCAATCCATCACATGGACATTATACCTGGTGTAACCATAAATAATAAATCTTCATATAAGATTAATCTGTTAGAAATAGGAAATACTGAGAGGGAGGGGTGAATCAGTATTTCACAAACTTTTACTTTTTCCCACTTATGGATATAACAGATTACTTTAGTGCATGCAAAGCATAAGAAACTAAATAGCATACATAATAGTAAATGTAAAGAACTCATAACACATGATATGTTCTTGAGGAAACCCTAGCCAAGGGAAAACCCTGGTGGGGATGGTACCCACAAAGATCCACTAATCAAAAGATATCCGGTTAAGGATGTTGACCCTGTTAGGAGCCTATTACAATCATATAGTGTATCAATCCTAGTTAAGGGACTATAGGTCTTGTTAGAAGCCTCAACCCTATTAGGAGTTGTAGATACAAAACCTAATTACTAGATGAGCTCACTGCCCAAACAAGTAATACAAATGTTTACTAATTACAATATGGTACTGCTTACAACTTCGCATCAACAACTTTCACTGCTATCACAATCTACATATATTACATGTTACATTACAAGTATGCTCAGTACATCTTCATTTATACAAGATACAAACATAATACCTTTCTCTTGTCAGCTTGCATATCTTTATCCAAGAGTAAACATATAGGATGTCATCTCTTTATAATATTAAGTCATTATTTTGACAAGCAAAATAATCCCTTAATTCATTTACTAGTTCTGTCTTCAAAACTGCACTGTCGGCTGTACTCTGTCATATGTAAAATAGTCATAACTTTGTTCGTACTATCCATACTCTTTTGTGCACTGAGATGGGGTATCCTTGGACACCATAGAGTCTATGTTCAACTGTGAAAACTCTGATATGCTCCAGTGAACGTCGCCAAAACAAACTGTATCGGGTGCTCTGTCAAAATCAATGTTTCATACTTAGACAATTTTAGTCTGCGATCTTCCATACTTACTTTCTAGCTTATGCGCTCTTCATAGGGAACATATGTTTCCATAATGAAAACATTCATGTACATACCTCAGCCAAATTGCCAACAATCTCCCCCTTTGTCATTGGTGGCAACATATGAGAAAATTGGCTAAGTGTACTAGTCAAAAATCTCAAAATTGCATAAAAAATGTGGCCTTAGTATAAAATAAGTATACTATCCTTATATCTCCTCAAAATGTATACTATAATCTATAACACTTCATAATACTCCATAGAACTCCCCCTATGAGTATCCTTCCTTATCATATATAGACAATTTTCTAAGTATCTCTCCCCCTTTGACAACAATGACAAAATAAAGGGTGGAAAGGGATATACAAAAATTGTGTCAAAAATTTTACCTTACTGTCTTATTGCAAAGCCGATAGGCTTGCAACACAATCTGCAAAATCTATCTTCCAAGTCTCAAAATCTTTCTCCCATGCCTTCTTTATTGATTTTGCTATGTTGAGTAAAGTACTCAATCCATATGCTGCAATCTGACAAGCTTGGAGGGACTCAAAATTGAATTTCTGAAATGTTGTCTTAGCAGTAAGACATTCATCTAGCTTCTCTTCGATTATGGTCAACTTGATTGAGACATGCTCTCTCAAGATGTTTATTCTGATAGATTTCTTGTTTTTCTCATCATTTAAAATCCTTATTTCATCACATAATTTTCTGATCTTATTCTCAACTGTTCTGATCTTCATGTTTAGGCTGGCCAAAGAGTTTGTTTCTGCTAAAATCTCATCTTGCTTCTCTTTTATCTTCTTTTCTTCTTCAATTAAAATATTTTTAGACTTTGTACACTGAATGTACAAACACTTTCCAGTCTCAAGATGTTTCCTTAAGTCCTTAAAGTGTCTATCAAGGCTGTCAATGTCATTCTTGATATTCAGACTTATGTTCTACAACATCTCAGCTTCATAAGCTACCTGAGCCTTAACCTTAGCAATATCAATTAAATTAGTGAATTCAACATCAAAAGATTTAATTACCATCTTAGCTCTTTCAATTGGATCTGAATCAAAGACTTTTGTAGATATGACACTTTGTAACTTCTCAGTCAAGTCTTTCAGACTACCTTCCAAATTCTTAACTTTCTTATTCTTTCCAATAATTTTGTTTAAAGAGGTGATCAACTCTATTTGATCATCATCATCAACTTCCTTGCTCAAATCTTCAATCAATGTTTTTATTCCTTTCTCCTTTCCAGTCTTAGGAGTAAGACTGATGTCTTCTTGTGTTCCAGTAGGTTTATGGGCCTCTGTTTCCATTTGCACTTCAGTATGTGTAGTCTCTATTTCAATAGTCTTTTCTTTCTCTCCCAAATCCAAATTGTCAACAATGTTATCCAAACTGTTGAGTACCACATCAACTGAATCTAAGGTAACTTTAGTTCCTTTAATGTCCATAGATTCTGTACCAATGTTTATGGAAGAAGAGGGAATATCTTCAACTTCAACTACCTCTGCTGCTACCTCTGCTTGTTCTAAACTCTATTTCTCTGCTGGTTCTGCAACTGATTGATCTTTACTATCTTTTCCTACTACCAAGTTAGCTAGCACTTGCACAACTGCCTGTTCAGTTTCAATCTTTACTTTCTCATACTATCCTCCCATTATTTGTATAATTCTTCTTTTGGTTCTCAATAGGGTCTCAAGTGGCTTGAGGATCTGTTTAAGATGGTCATCATCTCTTATTTCACAGAACTGTCTAATCACATTCTCTCTCATTTTGGTATCTTCTTCTTGTGCTCTCATCTTTCTTCTCACAAGTCTATTGTACAAATCTTCTGGTACCTTTCCATGAATAGTATCAAATTTCTTGTTAGACAAAATCATATGTGTAATCATTGCATTCTCAAGATTCAATCTGTCAGAGGATCCATATAAATCATAGTATTTATTCATTTTGGTAAAGTCTCCATGCTGCATTATATCTTCATTAACTCTTTCTATCCTTGGTTTCCATGATTTCTTCTTTGTTGTCACTTCATCATCTTTTATTTCTACAACTCTTCTAGGTATTGGTGGAACAATTGTTTTCTGTCTTTTACCCGGTCCTGAAGCACTTGCCTTCATTATTTTTCTTGATGCTGAAGAAAAGGGTTTCTCTATCTATCTAATTCCTTGTTCCTTCTCAGGTTCTTCAACCTTTACCTTTACTTGAATAGGTTCTGCACTTGATGCCAAAGGTGGGATTGATAATATCTCACTTTGCCTTATTGCTTCTGTAGTCTTCTTTGCAATACCAAATTCCTAATCACTCATACCTAATTCTTTTAGAATTTTCTTTATTGTAGACTCCACTCTCTTCTTTGATTGTTTCTCTTCCTTAAGTGACTTTGTTGAACCAAAGTTTTCATCATATGTTCCAAATCTATTTCCATGAGTATCAACTTTACTTTTCAACAATCTACTAACATAACCTTCTATTTCAACTTTAGAGATTTCATAGCCAAGAGGGTCTATGAATTCATGTCTAGGTTCTACTACCTCAATGTAAGTGAAATCAGTATCAACCATAAAACATATATCATCTTTGTATTTCTCAACTAGGGATGGAGGAATTCTTGATCTATTTACCACAATGTTCTTAAAAGTTTTCAATACTAACTTTGCACTATCATTAACCTTCTCAATAAGATGTTTCATGTAGACTTTATTGATTCTTGCCATAGTATTCTCACCATCATTCCATTCAATAGTGTAAGGAAATATTCTTAACAAGTGGAAGAACATGTAAGTAACCAATGAGGAAAATCTAAAGTGAGTGTATTTAGCTTTCTTTATCTTCTCCAAATTCTCAAATAACTGTATTCTCAAATTTCACACAAATCCATAGGCTTCTTCTCAACACACATCAAATAAGCAATGTGTACCATACTTGCTAGCATATCATCTTCTCTAGAGCTTCCACAGAACTTTGTTGTCAAAATCTTACACAAGTATTTTACATCATCTTGCTTAATCTTACGAATGACTATACCTCTGCCATTGTATACTGAACCGGTGTTTTCAATCACAATCTTTCTTATGTTTTTCTCATTCAGTGGAAGTGTACCAATTTTTGATAATCTAGTCACATCATGAATTAGGTCTACAATTATGTCTATAACTCTATCTTCTAACCAGAATTTTCCATTATGAATCCTACTCAAAATGATCTTTGTACACTCCTCATCATCAAATTCATATTTCATAGAGTACTCAATGATTTCATTATTTTCTAGATGTTCATAACCTTGTTTCACTGACATATCTAAGTTGTAAAACTTCTTATATTCACCATTAAAAACATACTCACTTAGGGTTTCATACTTGCATCCAAGATAACCTTTAACATTCTCTAAATGAAGAACTCCATCTGGTACGACTGATAAGGCTAAACTAGCATCTCTTTCTGAGGGTTCAACTGGATCTTTCTTATTTCTAGGTCTATTCTTATCCTTAATTTTGTGAATAAATGACACATCCATGATTATATCTAATTTTTTAAGCTGATTCAAGATCGTAGTCGGATAAATACCTCAAATTCACAAAATTAGGGCTTTCGCTAGATCAGAGCTTCAAACTTCTGCAAATCACTTCCAAACTTCTTTCTTCACTTCCAAATCACTTCTAATCACTTGATAGTCATAATAACTTAGATTTCAATCTTTTAACACTTAGCGTTTACTCGATCTAACATTGCATTCAATAATTTTGCCACCAAAATGCCAAAAAGCTGATTCTGTAAACCTGCAACCATAAATCTTTTTGCGACCTCACAAAACACAATATTTCTTTTTGCGCACTTAACCATAGCATCGGTATAACATAAAAAACCTTCATCTAACTGTGAAAAACTTAACTCATTCAAAATATAACTCTACACTAATTCTAAGTTCCTAAACTACAGAAATTTTCATAATTTAAGTGCTTAAAGAAGGGTTAGGTAAAGAATGATTCTTACCATCAGATACATTACCTTCCTAATTAACTTCAATTCTGAATATACCTCCTTGATCTATGCCTTTAACAAATTTTACTTCATCTTCCTTGCTACAACAACCTTTCTCTTTGTTTCCTGCATTTTCATTCCTTCTTGCATAGTTTCTAGGGTTAGGGTTATGATGATAACCTCCATTGTTCATTCTACAAAATCTTGTTGTGTGTCCAATCTTGTTACATATCTGACAAGTGATTCCATTGGTTCCATATCTAGGTATTTTCTGATTGATTTGTGTCCTACAATTTCTAGCAATATGTCCAATTTTGTTGCATTTGAAACATACTATTCCATTTCCTCTCTTCATGTCTTCAGTTGATCTCTAATCTACATTGTTAGTATTTCTAGGCATTCTTCTATTATAATTATTCTCAATAACTTTAGATCTTCTACATTCAATAGCTCTATGTCCAAAACCATGACAATTATAGCAATAACCATTTAGTGGTTTGAATTGTTTACCTATACAATCTCTCTTCATGTGACCAATAGTATTACAAACAAAACATCTACCTTTGAATTCTCTTTGCATACCTTTGGATGATTCTTCTTGCTTTGGTGGTTCTTCTTTCTTCAATGCATCTTCTTGCTTCGATGATTCTTCTTGCTTTGGTGATTCTTCTGATTTATTCTCATCTAACTTCTTTTCTTCACTGCTTTCACATTCATTCAGATCTGGTTTCTTGATTTCACTAACTATCTTCAATATGTTAAATCCAAGACCAGTTTTGTCATAGAATGGTTTTCCATAAGATACTTGCTGATCAATGTTTTCACTATTTGAATATAGCCTTTCAAGTTGTTGTTTAGATTGAGTCAATTCACCTTTCACAATTTTGTTGTATTTCTCAAGTTCATCATAGTGCAGTTTGACTTTATCAAATTCAGATGTTACCTTGCCAAGTTTAGATTTTAGATCTTCATTTTCATTCTTTAAACTTTCATTTTCAGATCTCAAATTGTCATTTCCATCTTTCAAGCTAAGCTTTAGATTTTCTATCTTCAATTCATGTTTAAGGATTACATTTTCTTTTTCTAAATCTTCACAATCTTCAAAAATAATTTCAGATTCCTTCTCAGATTTTAGATCTTCTATCTTACTTTTCAATTTGTCAATAAGATTCTTTGTATCATCATACTTCCTTTTCAAGGTGTTTCTTTCATCAGTAAGCATATCAATTTGCTCAAGAGCTTCTTCAAGATTCTTCTGCAATTGATGCATATCCATAGAGATCTTACTCAAGCTACTAGGCTTTCCTTGAATGTTTCTTCTTTGAGTAACTATGCTCTGATACCAATTGTTAGAAATAGGAAATACTAAGAGGGGGGGGTGAATCAGTATTTCACAAACTTTTACTTTTTCCCACTTATGGATATAACAGATAAGTGCATGCAAAGCATAAGAAACTAAATAGCATACATAACAGTAAATGTAAAGAACTCATAACACATGATATGTTCTCGAGGAAACCCTAGCCAAGGGAAAACCCTGGTGGGGATGGTATCCACAAAGATCCACTAATCAAAAGATATCTAGTTAAGGATGTTGACCCTGTTAGGAGCCTGTTACAATCATATAGTGTATCAGTCCTAGTTAAGGGACTATAGGCCTTGTTAGAAGCCTCAACCCTATTAGGAGTTGTAGATACAAAACCCGATTACCAGATGAGCTCACTACCTAAACAATTAATACAAATGTTTACTAATTACAATATGGTACTGCTTACAACTTCACATCAACAACTTTCGTTGCTATCACAATTTACATATATTACATGTTACATTACAAGTATGCTTGGTACATCTTCATTTATACAACATAAAAACATAATGTCTTTCTCTTTTCAGCTTGCATATCTTTATCCAAGATTAAACATCTAGGATTTTGTCTCTTTATAATATTAAGTCATTATTTTGACAAGCAAAATAATCCCTTAATTCATTTACTAGTTTTGTCTTCAAAACTGCACTGTCGGCTGTACTCTGTCATCAGTAAAATAGTCATAACTGTATCCATACTATCCATACTCTTTTGCACACTGAGATGGGGTATCCTTGGACACCATAGAGTCTATGTTCAACTTTGCAAACTCTGATCATGCTCCAGTGAACGTCGCCAAAACAAACTGTATCGGGTGCTCTGTCAAAATCATTGTTTCATACTTTGACAATTTTAGTTTGCAATCTTCCATACTTACTTTCCATCTTATGAGCTCTTCATAGGGAACATATGTTGCCATAATGACAACATTCATGTACATACCTCAACCAAATTTCCAATAGAATTCTCAATAAAATGAAGATAAAAGGAGGTAGATCAAAGAATTGTTATAGAAAGGCCTAATAAGGGAGAGTCTAAGCCCATGTTTTGTCTCTACCATTTTGAAACCTATAATGGGAGGATATCAGAGAATGTGTACCAATTAAATGGAAATAAATAAAATAACCATAAGATACTAGTTTCCCATACCTAGAATGGAGGATTTGATGGATTTTCTAGGTGGGGCTTGTTACTTTTAAAAGATAAACCTAAAAAGTGGCTATCATCAAATTAGGATCAAAGAGGGGGATGATTGGAATATTTTCTTCAAGAAAAATGAAGGATTATATGAGTGTCTTGTTATGTTATTCAGGCACTCAAATGCGCCTAGTACCTTTATGAGGTTAATGAATGAGGTCTTAAAACCCTTCATTCGTAAGTTTTTGGTTGTTTACTTGGATGACATACTTATTTTCAACAGGTCTAAAGAAGAACACTTGAAATACTTTGACATGGTCTTGAAGAGGCTACATGAGGAGAAGTTGATGATCAACCTAAAGAAGTGTGATTTCATGAAGGAGGAGTTCATATACCTTGGTTTTTTGATCTCTAAGGGCTCTTTGAAGATGGAACCTAGCAAATTATAATTAATTCTTGTTCATCTTACTCCAAAATCAGTAGGGGAGGTAAGAAGTTTCCATGATTTGGCTAGTTTTTATAGGAAATGTTTAAGGATTTTTATCCATATCTACTCTCCAATTATTCATAACATTGACGGGGATCAAAAGCAACATATTTATGTGGACTAATGAGTTAGAGAAATTTTTTCAAATTTAGAAACAAAATATAGCACAACAACCCATCTTGACATTACTTGATTTCAATAAGGTCTTCACCACAGAGTGTGAATCAAGTGGGTATGATATTGGCAAAGTTTTGAGTCAAGAGGGAAGAATTGTAGTATTTTTTAGTAAGAAAGAAAATGAATAAAAGAAGTATTCTTC
Source organism: Chamaecyparis obtusa (assembly GCA_027943335.1). Lineage (NCBI taxonomy): Eukaryota > Viridiplantae > Streptophyta > Pinopsida > Cupressales > Cupressaceae > Chamaecyparis > Chamaecyparis obtusa. Next base: position 135,865 of record BSBK01002686.1, read on the forward strand.
TTATGAAATGGAATTGTATTCCATAGTTCAAACTCTTAAAAAATGAAGACATTATCTGCTTCCTAAGGAGTTTATTGTTTTTACTAACAATAATGCTTTGAGTTTCTTGATTAGCTAGGACAAGTTGATGCCTTGAATGGTATATATAAAAGTGATGATTAGTTCAAGGACATGTGTGACATTTGCAATCATTTTCATGGTGATTTTCATGAAGAATATTCTGATTTCTTGATTGAAGAAGGATTAATGTTTAAGGGTTCTTAGTTGTGTTTTACAAATTATTCTATGAGGGATAAGTTGATTAAAGAGAAATAATCTGGCAGTTTAGGGGGTCATTTTAGTGTTGAAAAAACCTTGGAGTAGGTGATAAGATATTATTTTTGGCCCAAAATACAAAGTGACATCAAAAGACTTGTGGAAAGGTGTGTACTTTTTCAAATAGCCAAGGGTTCAAGAACTAATCCATGTCTCTATCAACAATTACAAGTCCCTAATAGGACTTGGGAGTCCATTAACATGGATTTTGTGTTAGGCTTGCCAAAAATTTAGAGAGGACATGATATTTTATTTATTATTGTTGACCAGTTTAGTAAGATTGCACATTTCATACTATGTAGAAGTACAAATTATGCCTCACACATTGCAAGTTTTCTTTTCAAGTAAGTGGTTAGGATTCATGGCTTACCTATGACTATTTTTTTACATAGGGATTTAAAATTTTTAGGTCACTTTTGGAGGGCCCTTTGAAACAATTGTTAGGAATGAATGCTAGATGTTGGAAGTCATTTTGTAGCAGTTTTTATTGCATTCATGACTATGATTGTCATTAATGTCAACACAGTGATCTTTTGGAGACTAGCAGAGAAGCAGACAATGTTTTGATTAGCGCACATGGGATATTATAGATACAACTATGTGATGTTAAGGTTATATTCTTTGATATGTTATTTTTCTATGGTTAAGAGTATAGATAGAAATTCATTTATTCATAGAAGTTATGAGCATTTTGGTGGAAGTAGTATTCAGGCACTGTTCTTGAGTAGCGGTTTGTGGAAATCGGATGATATCTCCTAATCAGGATTAGATCTGATTTTGCATAGTTAAAGGGAAGGTTGAGACACATTGATAGTGACATGGTTCATAGCATAAACTTTGAGGTTGCACAAGTGAAGAGTTATTACATCTGGAAGCTGACAGTTTTGTGTAATTCTAATGTAGCGTGTGGAAACCTTTTATTTTGTATTTGTGTGCTGACTCATTTGTAATTATTTGAGTGTGGTATCAAGCAAGGAATTTTTTTCTTTGTTGATATGGATGTGTGATGTGGTATGCATGAAGTGAAGAAAAGAGCTAATGAAGTTGTGAAAGCGAAATTGTGAAGGAAGACATGCGAAGTACAAAGATCTAAAAGTGAGATTTGATGTAGCAGTGAGTGTGGTTTGGCACAGTAAGGAGGTAACATATTTCATATTATTCTATTGAATAATATTAGGATTATTTGGACAGTGATTTCAGTGATCTTACCCTGAAGCTGTTTGGGTAGTGGGTCCTTCTATCTTCCATAACCCCTAACAGGGTTAGAATCTTTTAACAGGGATTCAAAATCTCCTAACAGGGATTCATATGTACTGAATGTATTTCATAAGACTCCTAATAGAATCCATCCTTTCACAAGGAATATTTATACTAGTGGATCTTTTGTGGGCATCATTCCCATTGAGGTTTACTCTTTGATCAAGAGGTTCCCTAGTCAACATATCTTGTGTTATTGTGTCATTGTGTATGAATATCTTTCTATGGTTGGTAATTACATTGCTTACATGGTTAAATGTTGTTGAAGTTGATAAAGGTTATAATTATCTAATAATTGATTCAACCCCCCCCCCTCTCAGTTATCTTGGTGGACTTTACTTTCTAACAATTGGTATCAGAGCAATAGGTCCTTGAAAGAAAATTTTAATAGCTTAAGGAGATCTATGGTGAATTTCAAGAAAGAAAGCCCTAAGTTTGATGGAGTAAATTTTGACAGCTGGAAAGAGAAGATGAAGACACATCTACTATGTTTAGGACCAGGTTATTGGTTGACTACAAAGAATGAGAAGACTATCATTGGAGAAGATAATCTTGAGACTAGATCTAAAGATGAGCTAGATCTATTCATGTGTAACATACTTGCAAGAGAAGCACTTTTGACAGCACTTCCAAAGAATGAATACAGTGAAGTAAAATGTTTAACAAAAGCCCATGAAATTTGGAAAGCTTTACACTCTGCTTTTGAAGGTGATGAACATGCTAAGAGAACTAGATTACATAATTGGATATGTGCATTTGAAGATATAAGAATGATAAAAGATGAATCTGTTAGAAGCTATATTGGTAGAATGTCAGAAATTGTTGCAGGATAAAATCTTGTGGAGCAACAAAGATAGAGAATGAAGTGATATGGAAAATTATGAGGACATTGACTCCTATATTTAAGGAGACAACACAAATGATTGAATAAGTTATACCTTGTACTACAAACTTTACAAGAGAGACTCTTCTTGGAAGATTGGAAGCAACAGAAATGAACCTGAGGGTATCATGAGACTTACCTAGAATGGAGACAGCATTCAGTCCTCTTAATATTCATCCTACTTTGTCAAGAAGTACCAGTGTGAGTGGAGATTATGCCAGCAGTAGTAGATCTAGAAATGAAGAAGATAAGAAGATTGAAGAAGGTATTTCCTTGCTTGTGAAAAGAGAACCAGACAGTAAGAAAATTTTTAAATGTTGGACTTGTCAAGAATATGGTCATTTTGCATCTAAATGTCCTAAGAGAGTTAAGAAGTACATAAATAATTTTAAGCCTATAATATCTAAGGAATGTTATTATGCTAATGATGAAGATCTTGAAGCTAGTATAGAAGGAACTTTGAGTGAAAGTGATACTGAGATTAATGATGAAATAGGATTTGTAGCAATTAAAGAAGATAATTTTGAATCTAATGTTAAGGAGGAAAAAGCATTAGTTTCCCAAGTTGAAAAGAAAGCTGATTGGATTATAGATAGTGGTTGTTCACTTCATATGAATGGTGACATGAAGAAGTTCATAAAGTTTAACAACTATGATGGAGGAATTGTTAGAGTTGGTAACAATGCACCTTGTTTTATTAAAGGTATAGGATCTATTACTCTTGATGGAAAGACTAATACTGATAATGTTTACTTTGTTGATGGATTGAAACATAATCTTTTGAGTGTTGGAAAGTTAGTAGATAAGGGATATCAAGTTTGGTTTACTGAGAAAACTTGTGTGATAAAGGATAAAGATTGAAATCTGATTGGAACTGGATCTAGAACCAGAGGTAATGTATTTTAGTTGAATCCTACTAAGATGACATGTTTGATCACTAAAATTGGTGACATTTGGTTGTGGCATAGAAGGTTTTGTCATATAAACTTTGATAATATTGTGAAAGTATGTACTACAATTGCAGTAAGGGATTTGCCTAAAATTATGAAGCCTACTAACATGATTTGCAAAGAATGTGTGATGGCTAAGCAAAAGAGAAGTTCATTTCCTAGTAAGAAGTTCACATCGGCAGAGAAGTTGAAGATTGTTCATATAGACTTAAGAGGTCCTACCAGGACTAGAGGATTCTATGGAGAAAGGTATTTTATGATTCTTGTTGATGATTTTACAAGAATGATGTGGATTGCATTTCTGAAAGAAACATCTGAAGCATTTGACAAGTCTAATATCATTAAGAATAAAGTTGAGAATGAATCTAGAATGAAGATTAAATGTTTGAGATTTGATAGAGGTGGAGAATTTACTTCTAGAGAGTTTAACACTTTTTGTGAAGTGAATGGTATTAAGAGAGTTTTCAGCCCGTAGAACACCTAAACAAAATGGTATTGCAGAAAGAAGAAACAGGTTAGTAACTGAAGTAGCAAGAGCTATGTTATTTGAGAATGATTTGGTGAAGACATTTTCGAGAGAAGTGGTGAATAAAATAGTATATACAATGAACATAGTACAAATCAGAGTAGACACAGACAAGACACCTTATGAATTATGGTTTGGACATGCACCCTTAGTTAAGTATTTTAGAATTTTTGGAAGAAAATGTTATATAAAGAGAGATGATGATATTGGAAAGTTTGATCCTAGAAGTGATGAAGGTATTTTTCTTGGATATTCTTTGAAGAGAAAACCATATAGATGTTACAATCAGAGAAATAAAACTATTGTTGAAAGTGCAAATGTTAAAGTTGATGAGAAGTTTAAAATCTAGGAAAGAATGCTTGACTATGAATCTGATGAAGAAGCTCATCCTAAGCCTAACATTGAAACTACTGAATTATTCTATGAGACTGACAGTGAATTATTGAATGAGAGTCCTGCAAAAGAAACCAGAGAAGAATCTAGAGAAGAATCTACAGTTGAAGCAAGATTTGTAACTATGACACCGAATGGGTATATATCAAGACATCATCCTATTGAACAAGTTATTGGAAGTTTGGACAGAGGATTTCTGACTCGGAATAAGGTACATTTATGTTTGATTTCTCAAATTGAACCTAAATCTACTAGTGAAGCTTGTGAAGATGAACATTGGATTAATGCTATGAAAGAAGAACTAGATCAAATTGAAAAGAAAAAGACATGGGAATTGGTCCCCAAAACTAAAGATAAGAATGTGATTGGAACTAAATGGGTATTCAGAAACAAGATGAATGAACAAGGAGAAGTAGTAAGAAACAAAGCAAGATTAGTTTGTAAAGGATACTCGTAGCAAGAAGGAATTGACTATGAAGAAAATTTTGCACCTGTGGCAAGAATTGAAGTAGTAAGAATGTTCTTGACCTATGCATCTTTTAAGAAATTCAAAGTGTATCAGATGGATGTGAAATTAGCATTTCTGAATGGAGAATTGGAAGAAGAAGTCTACATTGAGCAGCCTGAAGGTTTTCCTTTGACTCAAGAAGGAGACATGGTATGTAAACTAAAAAAGGCATTATATGGACTAAAGCAAGCACCTAGAACTTGGTATGCTAGACTGGATAAGTATTTGTTAAAATTGGGATTTACTAAAGGAACAGATGATAGAAATATATATACAAAAGAAATTGAAAATGGTTTGTTGATTATAGTTATTTTTGTTGATGACATTATCTTTGGAGGAGAAGATGAAGCTAGGGACAAATTTGTTGATGAAATGAAGACTGAATTTGAAATGAGTATGATTGGTGAGATGAAATACTTTTTGGGATTATAAATAACACAAAACAATGATGGTATCTTTGTATGTCAAACAAAATACTTGAATGATTTTCTAAATTTTTTTTGAATGGAGAACTATAAACCAGTTGGAACACCTATGGTTATAGGACATAAACTATCTAGCAAAGATGAAACACTGACAGTTGAGCAGAAGAAATACAGATCCATGATTGGAGGATTGCAGTACTTAACACATACTAGACCAGATATACAACATTCAGTTGGAATGGTAGCAAGATTTCAAGTTGAACCTAGAGAGTCACATTATGTAGTAGTAAAGAGGATACTGAGATATTTAAGAGGTACAATGGACTATGGATTGTGGTATGAAAACTCTGATGATTTTACCCTATGTGCATATACAGATGCTGATTGGGGAGGTAGTGTTGATGAAAAGAAAAGCACCAGTGGTGGAGCCTTTTTTCTTGGAGGAAGATTAGTTTCTTGGCTAAGCAAGAAGTAGAATTTTATTTCATAGAGCACAGCAGAAGCAGAGTATGTAGTAGCAACAAACAATTGTAACCAGATAATTTGGATGAAGTAGATGCTGAAGGATATTGGAATTAAATTTGTTGAACCTGTTGTTATACATTGTGACAACACTAGTATAGTTAGTATGTCTAAGAATCCTATACTACATTCTAAGACAAAGCACATAGAGATCAAATATCATGTTGTAAGAGAGAAAGTTGCTGAAAAAGAAGTCAGACTGGAGTACATAAGCACAAAGGAATAGATAGAAGACATATTTACAAAGCCTTTGCCTAAGGATACATTTGAGTATCTAAGAGGTATGCTTAGGGTTATGCCCCAGCCTACTTTTGAGTAATGATGCAGTTGGTTGCATCCATCTAGTGGTATATGATCCATATCTTTCTTCTAGATTGGATGTTGGTACTTCCTCTATGGGGGAGTATGTGAGGTGAGTCATGAGGACTCTTGTGAATGTATTTTCTAAATAGTGTCTATTGACATTAAGTTGTTGTTGACATAGTGATGAAATTTCTTTCATTGATGTCAATGGGGGAGAAGTGTACATGAAAAACCACTTGTACCATCTGTTGGAGAGAACTGAATAGGACAATGAAGCAAGATTTGAAATGTTTGTCAGAGTAGCAGTATTGGATTTTTGCAACATTAGATGATTTTCATCTATGTTTCCATCAATGCCAATGGGGGAGATTGTTAGGAATGAATGTTGAATGTTGGAAGTCATTCTGTAGCAGTTGTTGTTGCATTCATGACTATGATTGTCATTGATGTCAACACAATGATCTTCTGGAGACTAGCAGAGAAGCAGACAATGTTTTGATTAGTGCACATGGGATATTTCAGATATAGCTATGTGATGTTGAGGTTATATTCTTTGATATGTTGTTTGTCTATGGTTAAGAGAACAACTAGAAATTCATTTATTCATAGAAGTTATGAGCATTTTGGTGGAAGTAGTATTCAGGCAGTGTTCTTGAGTAGCGGTTTGTGGAAATTGGATGATATCTCCTAATTAGGATGAGATCTGGTTTTGCACAGTTAAAGGGAAAGTTGAGACACATTGATAGTGACATGGTTCATAGTGCAAACTTTGAGGTCACACGAGTGAAGAGTTATTACATCTGGAAGTTGACAGTTTTATGTAATTCTAATGTAGCATGTGGAAACCTTTTATTTTGTATTTGTGTGCCGACTCATTTGTAATTATTTGAGTGTGGTATAAAGGAAGGAATGTTTTTCTTTTTTGATATGGATGTGTGATGTGGTATGCATGAAGTGAAGAAAAGAGCTAATGAAGTTGTGAAAGTGAAATTGTGAAGGAAGACATGCGAAGTAGAGAGATCTGAAAGTGAGATCTGATGTAGCAGTGAGTGCGCTTTGGCATAGTAAGGAGGTAAAATATTTCATATTATTCTACTAAATAATATTAATATTATTTGTATAGTGAGTTCAGTGATCTTACCCCAAAGTTGTTTGGGCTGTGGGTCCTTCTGTCTTCCATAACTCCTAACAATGTTAGAATCTTTTAACAGGGATTCAAAATCTCCTAATAGGGATTCATATGTACTAAATGTATTTCATAAGACTCCTAATAGAGTCCATCCTTTCACAAGGAATATTTATATTAGTGCATCTTTTGTGGGCATCATTCCCACCGGGGTGTACTCTTTGATGAAGAGGTTCCCTAGTCAACATATCTTGTGTTATTGTGTCATTGTGTATGAATATCTTTCTATGGTTGGTAATTACATTGCTTACATGGTTAAATGCTATTGAATTTGATAAAGGTTATAATTATCTGATAACTGATTCACCCCCTCCTCTCAATTATCTTGGTGGACTTTACTTTCTAACAAGAATTTGGGTACAAACTTGACCTTTAGTTTTGCCTATCATCCACAAATAGATGGAAAACTAAATTTTTCAATAGATCACTTGGAAATATATTTAGATGCCTCATAAAATAATAGCTTAAAAATGAGAATTAGTTCTTCCACGGGATGAATATGCATTTAATGATTCCATCAATAGAAGATTTGGTAAAAGCCAATTTGAAGTGGTTTATGGAATGAAACCTAGAGGAATCTTTGAAATTAGATGTTTGAATGGAATGGAGGGGAGTGTAGAGGGTGAAGAGTTTACAATGGACATGAAGGACATACATGAGTAGGTTAGAGAGAATGTCAAGAAGATTGGTGAAAGGTACAATCAACATACAAATTTGAAGAGAAGGGATGTTCATTTTAAGGTAGGAGATCTACTGTAGGAATATTTGAAGAAAGAAAGGCTTCCCAAAGGAAAGTATACAAAAATGCAAATGAAAAAAATTGGGCCATGTAGAGTGGTCCAAAATTTTTTGGCTAATGCTTATGAGATAGAACTCCCCCCCTAGAGTGGTTATATCATGAATTTTTAATGTTACAGACCTCTATCCTTTTATGGGATCTATCATTAAAGGTGAAGATGCATGTTTATCAAGATATCTAGATGAATATCAGGTTAAATACCTACCTCCAAGTGAATCATTGAATCTTGAATGCATATTGGATACCAAGGAAGTCAAAAGAACAAGTAACATGGTGTAAAAAGAGTACATCATGAAGTATCAAGGCATTAAAAATGAAGATGAAACATGGCTAATAAAGGAAGACATCCAAAAAATGGTACCATAGTCAAAGACCTGATATCAAGAGGGACTTGAGGTTTCTGTTCACCCCGAGTGTATGGTGTAGGAGAACCTAGTTGAAATCCATAAATATGGGTCAATTATGAATTTTCATGTGTTGAGTCATGTTTTGGTTTTAATAAGGTCTATTTCGACCATATGTGATGTTTTAAGTCATTTGGGTTCAATTTTGGGTTATGGTGTCAAGTTTTGTAAAAGGGTACAAAAGTTGCATGAGAAACTTTGGACTTTTTTATGTGAATAGGAAGTTGAACAGTCACAAATTTGAAATTTAGTTGTAATGTTTTTGTGTTATTTGTAAAAGTCTTAAATATACCTTGTAAATCTTGAGAAAATGGTTGGATACATTTTTGGGAGACTAAGAAATAAGATATGCTCTAATTTCTTGCATTTTCTTTTGTCCTTGTTCTATTACAAAGATTTCTTCGGTCATGTATGATCTAATATCCATGTGAGACCTATATGGATTGATGGATAATTGAACTAGATATCATTTAGTTTTTGTTTCATCACTTTTCATTAAGTTTTGCATATTTTATAAGCATTTTACTCACACGGGGTTTGAAACCCTAAGGGTGAGGGTTTGATCCATAAAATAATGTTTTTGGGGCCCATTCGACCATTTAAAAAATTATAAATTAGTGGAATGGAGGGATTTTGGATATATTTTTTGATTCATGAGTTTTTAGGACTAGGGGAATGTGCTATAGGAAAATTGGGTGGTGCCCTAGGCTAATATCTCTATGCATTAGACTTAAAAAGGAGCAAGTAACCATAGGGTTTGTAGAAGCATGAATTGGGAGTGATTCCAAGTGATTGAAATTGTGGATTTAGGACATATCACAATTGCCTAAGGCCATAGAATTAATAGTTGATATTTGGAGGCAAGAAACCATACACTGTATTTGTAAAAGTGGCTTAATTAGGCATAATTGTTGATTACCAATCAATTGTTAAGGGACTTGGTCCAAAGAAACCCTATCAAAGTTTTTGATAAAGTGTATCACAAAAGGTGATTAGATTGTCAAGGTTGGGCATTCTATACACCTAAAAATGGTCAAACCAACTGAAAGCTAACAATTAGTTAAATACAAGCCATTATTGGATTAATTAAATTAGAAAATTAAATAACTATGTAATTGAATAAATTAATTAATTATATAGTTCATTTAATTAATTAAATCTGGCCTCTTCAATTTTCATACATGTCTAATTTAATTAATTGCTTGAATTAATTAATCCATAAATTCATCACCAACCATAATAAACAAAATTGATTAACCAATAGGAGAAGAGTATTATGTGCACATGGATTCCTAATAAGATTTTCTATCTTGACCATTCATTTTGGAGAATCAATCTTGTCCCTCCAAATGAGACACCTCAACAAACACAACTCAACCTTGGGATCTCAATTTTCAAGCCTCATAGTTATAGTCAATTTGCATCCACTATCTTTGGAGGTAAATTTCTAGTTACAATTAGTATCATTGTAGTGTCAAAATTCATCCATGATTTGAGTATATTTGAGCATTTAGAATAGAGAGAGTTTCTTCAATTTAGCTTAATTTGCATACAATTTGCATCTTAGATCATCATTTTATCAAATTTGCATACTCTCATTCTAGGAGTTGTCACTTTAGGATTGCTTTTCAACTAAGAGCATTATTTTAGTCCTTCTAGTTAGAGAACCATGAGATTCTTTCAATTTTATCAATTTGAATAGTTTATTATGATAAATCTTTAAGCTTTTATTTGATGTTTGATTGATCTAATGTCTCATGAAGGTATTTTACATACACAAAATGGCACCCACCATACCATGAAGACAAGTCACCTATATTGATTAAGCCAACAGAGAAAGTAAACATTGGAATCAAGGAAGAACCTAAGATCACCAATTTAGCAACATCTTTGTGAAAAGAGGAAAGGGAGAAATTCTTAGAAATTGATGCAGGAGCATCCTAGGTATAAGGGCTATCTTGCATCACCCAAAAATATTTTTGGTTTCTTTTCAATAAGGGCTATCTTGTGCAGAGCTTCTTTTTATGGAAACTTACTATTTTTAGTAAGTTGGTCATACGAGCTCAGAATGTTCTAATTTCATAGGTGGAGGTTCATCTTAGTCATATCAGTCTACCAGCTGAGTTCCATTGCCATATCATCTATATTGGTGAAGTTATTGAGGTTTTTGGGTACAAAATCTTTGAGCTCAATTTTGAAGGCCTTAGAGGCTCTGAATCATGATCAAACCCTGGCTGACTGGAACTTGCACAAGCTAGACACTATAGATAAGGTCCTTCCATTTCTGAAAAGTGGTTATAATAGCCAAAAGGAGCTACGGTTAAAAATTTATGGCCTCTAGAAGCTGGGCTACCTAAAAATAAAATTTTTAATTATTTTGAGCCAACCCTAATGTAAAAAAAATGAAAAAAAAATAAAATTCTAAGGGCAGTCGGCCTTAAGGGATAAATTTCTTGAACCTTCTCTGCCAGTGGAAAATTGTCTATATAAGGAAGGCCTGTAGTGTTTTCTAGGCCAATTCTGGGTAGTGATTTGAGGCTTTGTCCTATAGAATATTGTAAGGAAAAATGCCCATGTGGATTTGCATATTTGAATTCTAAAATTTGTAATTCCACAATTGTGGAGATAATAAGAAGCCCATTTTCTATTCTTGCAAATTGTTGTTGTTAACCTGTTTCTGTTATGTGTTTGTGGTATTAAGGGGAGCACTCTTCATCAATTTTTTTTGAAAGAAGAAAGATAAATTTTGCATGGTCATATACGAATATTCCTGAGCTAGATCCAAAATTAATAATGCACCATTTGAACATAGCTCTGGGAGTTAGGCCTGTTAAGAATTAAAAAAATGTGAAAGATGCATCCTTACATAGCCTAGTTGGTTAAAGAAGAAATGAAGAAGCTCTTGAATACCAGATTCATAAGACCTATTGCATATGCATAATAGATCTCAAACATAGTACCAATTTCTAAACTTGACAAGAGCATAAGACTTTGCACAGATTTTCAAGATTTGAGCAAGGCATGTCCCAAAGATGACTTCCCTCTACAAAATATTGATACAGTAGTGGACTTGATAGCGAGACATTCTATGTTTTCACTAATGGATGGATTTTTCAGGATATAATGAGATTAAGATAGAACCTAAGGACCAAGATAAAACTACTTTCAAATGTGCATTGGGTACATTTTTTTGGAATGTAATGCCTTTTGGTCTTAAAAATGTTGGAGAAACATACCAAAGAGCTACGACAACTATTTTTGATGATATGATGCATGCATTCATGGAGGAATATGTAGATGATATTTTGGAAAAATATTTTTCAAGGAAGGAACATCTACCAATTCTTGATAAAATATTCACAAGATTAGAAAAATTCAAAGTAATATTAAATCCAAAGAAGTGTGCCTTTGGAGTTCAATCAAGAAAATTGCTAGGGTATATTATTTCAACAAAAGGGATAGAGGTAGACCCAAAAAAGGTTAAACCCGTCATGGAGACGGGGGAACCTAGAAATATTATCCAATTAAGGTCCCTATAAGGAAGGCTCCAATCCATAAGAAGATTTATCTCACAATTGGTGGAAAAGTGTCATTCATTCATACAATTGTTACGTAATCTTTTGAAATTTTAAAGAAATATTTGATGAATCCTCCTATTGTAATGTCTATAATACAAGGAAAACCTTTGATACTTTGCATTTCAGTCATATAAAAATTATTGGGAGTTTTGTTATCACAAGAGGATGAACAAGGAAAGGAAAAATTTATATACTACACCAGAAAGACCCTAGTTAAGTATGAACTTAACTACACATTTATAGAGAGAGAATATCTAATAGGTCTTTTTGCTTCTCAAAAGCTACAAAATTATATGCTAGAAAGAAAAAACAAGTTAATTGCTAATGTTGATCCATTAAAATATATTCTTAGTAAATAATCTCTCATAGGAAGGTTGGCTAAATGGGTCATGGTGCTAAGTGAATTTGACATTGAGTATGTATATTGAAGGGATATCAAAGGAAAATTTATAGAAGAACAATTAGTAGAAGCACCATTATCAAAGTAGAATTTTTGGATGCACATATTCTTACACTTATGCCTCAAACATGGAAGCTTTACTTTGACGAGTGATATACTCAACATGGCTCAGGGGAATGAATTTTTTTCATTACACCTCAAGGCTTCACAATACCAAAGTCATACATGATTTTGTTCCCATGCACCAATAATGTATTAGAATATGAAGCTCTTGTGATTGGAATAAAGATGGCATTAGAATGGAGGATTAAAAAATTACAAATCTATGGTGACTCCCAATTAATCATTAATCAAATTAACATGACGAGTATCAAACTAAAGATGAAAAAATGATTCCTTACAAAAATAAGGTAGATGATCTTAAGAAATATTTTGTGATGATCACTTTTGAACAAATACCAAGAGGTGAAAATAAAGTATCACATTCTATGGGAGCATTAGCTTTATTACTACAAGTACATTATTAGAATAAAAGATATGAATTCTTGGTGGAAGAATTGGTTAAACCTACATATGACCAACCTGATTCCCAAATAATATGCCTACTTGTTGGTCCTATCTATACATATCTAAAATAAAATATCCTACCCTTGAATCAATCTCGTAATGAAAAAAGGAAATTTATATGCCTTACTTCTTGTTATGCCCTTATATCAGACACATTGTATCAGAAAGGCCTTGACAAAATATTACTTAGGTGTCTAGAGGATGACAAGTTTGGGACTACTTTACAAGATGTTCATGAAGGTATTTGTGGGTTCCACTCTAGTGGGTTTACCTTAACCAAGAAACTCTTTAGGATGGGATACTATTGGCCAATAATGGAGAAGGATGCATGCCATTTTATAAAGATTTTTCAAAAGTGCCAATTCTAGGAGAACTTGATACATGTACCTGCACAAGAGTTACATCCTTTGACTACACCTTGGCCATTTTATTAATGGGGTTTTGACCTTATTGGGATGATCTATAATCCCTCTTTAAATGGTCATAAATACATTAAATTGGAACAAAATGTTTTATAAAATGGGTTGAAGTTGTACCCATACAACTAAAACAGTAAAATAGTTTTCCATGTTTATCTTGAATCACATAGTTTATAGATACGGTATTCCTCATGTGGTCATAATAGTTAATGGAAAAAAATTTAAAAATAAGAATGTGAAAGAGTTATGTGAAAAGTTCCATATTATCCAACATTTCCCTTCCATTTATTATCCACAAGGAAATGGACAAGAAGAAGCATCCAATAAAAACATCCTTAAGATTATCAAGAAAAAAGTTGATGATTTAGGTAGGGATTGGCACATTCAATTAAATATAGCATTAAAGGATTAAAAAACCACCATTAGAACACTTATCGAGCTACCTCATTTTCATTAGTGTATGGAACTGAAGCAGTATTACCTTTAGAATTTGAGATTCCATTGCTTAGAGTTTCTCTATATGGCCTATTAACTAATGAAGAATATAAAATTTCCAAGTTGCGAGAATTAGAACTTGAAGAATATCAATATCAAGCCTATGATCATCTAAAATTGTATCGAAAGAGGATGTCAAGAAACTACAACAAAAAGATCAAACCTAGAGAGTTACAAGTGGGAGATCTAGCCCTAATAGAGAACCCAAAGAATCATCAACAAAGAGCAAAGAAAGGGAAATTTGAAGGAAATTTGTTACGACCCTTTGTGATCATTATCTTATGGAATAGTAACTTATAAAATAGCCACATGTGATGGAGAGTAATATGAAGGAAGCTATCAATAGTATTCATCTTAAGAGGTTTTATACCTGATTATACAAAAGTGTATTAGTCAAAAGAGTATAAGATGAAAGAGTATCAATTTGTATAGCATAAAGTGAACTTGAAAAAATGAAAAACATTCAAAAAATTAAAAATCCAAAAACATTCAAAAGTGGCAAGAAAAGTCTAAAACATTGAAATATGGATCCTAAATAAAGAAAAAATAATGGAAAAGTCATGAAAAAATTCCTAAATGGTATAAAAAGTCCTAAAAAAGTTATTATCTTAGCAAAAAACTAGCAAATAGGTGCTTTGATAATTTAAAATAATAATAAAAAAATTTATAAAAGAAAAAATTTTAAAAGAAAAAGTGTCTTGGTGAATACCTTGCATATAGGCACCTTGGTAGAAACAAATAAAGAAAATAAAAGAGCAAAATGCAATAAATTCAAGTGGTGAAAACCTGGTAAACCAAGCAAGCCAACACACATTCTGATCTAGTTGTCAAAATTGATAGTTTTTTTTATTGATGATGATGATAGTGTCTGGTTTCAAGAATGAAGTACCCCATCTAAGACACATACCATCTGGTTTCGAGTATACCGCACCCTGTTTAAGACAAGTGAAAAGTTTGATAAAAGATTGATTGATGTTGATTGATTGATAGGACAAGTTTGATCTGATCGGTTGTTGAAATGATTGGATAGTTTGTCTGTTAATACATGATTTCGTTAAGCAAACAATCTTCAAATTGCGTCTATTGAAATGTTTGTCTTGCCACAAGGGATAATTTATTGAAAGCAAGAAAATATTATGTACATGTTTATTGCAGATTTTTGAAGGATTTGATTTTTACGAATTTGAAAATATTTAATTTTTTTTGTGCTTCTTTTTGGACATTTTGCAATTTTAAAGATTTTTTCAGGACATTATTTAATTTTTACTAATTTTTTCAGCTTCGTATTTGATTTTCAGGTCTTTTTCAGAATCATATTTGATTTTTTTTATAAAAAAAATTTGAGGACTTTATTTGATTTTTAGAGATTTTCTAGACTTTTTATACCTTTTTAGTGATTTTTTCAGGACTATATGCAAATTTTTAGGATTTTTTTAGGACATTAGTATTTACATTTACAAGAATGATTGAATTGCCCCCAGTGTCTAGCAAGACATGGACATTAAGGATTGATGGATAGGCTGGTAGATGGATGAAGGCCAAAGGGTTCTTGAGTATGTCACTAAAATTTTGTTTGAGTGCCAAGGACTATCCACAGGATGAGATGACATGTGTTTTTTCCAAGGTTAGGGATTGGATATGACATGAGATGGTGAGTGATGCATAGGACTGGACATTTCAAGAGGTTTTTTTTTAAAATACATGTTGCATTTTTATGTCCTTATTTTATTCAAGATCAAGAAAGGGATTGGATAAGAAAATGATAGGATATGGATTGGATAATGACATGACATGGATAGGATAAGAAAGATCAATAGTGGACAACTGAAATGGATATGTATAGGAGGTTTCAATAAGATAGGAAGTATGGATCAAGGGGATGTGATAGGATAGACAACATGGACCAAAGGGAGTAGGATAATGTAAAGTAGATAAAACATGTGATACCTCTAGGGAGATCTGTAACCTTTCCAAGATCAAAGTTGGGAAAAGGAGATATGGAAGTTGATAGGATAAGGGATATGAGGGAAATAGGATAATGGAGGAGGTGATAGGGATAATGGAGGATAATGGAATATTGACAAAATATACCCCCAACTATGGAATGCAATAAGTTCATAAATTACACATGACACATGTTTGCCAAGTTTTCATCACGGTACTTGCCCAAAGTGTCTATTTGCCAGGTTTTCACTATTGGACAAAATTATTTCTCTTTATTCATTTTTTTTGTGTTACCAAGATGCATGTTTGCTAGGTTTTCATCAAGGAAACTATTTTTTTTCTTTTTTTCTTTTTTCTTTTTTTCTTTTTTCTTTTTGACTTTTTTCAAATTTTTTGAATTTTTGACATTTTGGAAGATAACGGATGTAAGACATGACATGGATGAAAGAATCAAGAATCTGTTTCTTTGGATAATACTCTTTAAAGGTATGAAAAAATGGACCATGAATATGAGAGTATGCTTATACATGTTGGTAGGGTAATGACAAAGAGATACAAAATGGATAATTGGATAGGATAGGAATATGAAAAGGATTAGATATGTTGGATGAAATGATGGAAAATAGGTGTTGGATAATTAAGGGAGTGAAATAAGGCTTGATTTTGAATGGATGGAAATGGATGCAAGAAAAATATTGGAACACACCTTGAGGGGTGATGGAATGATGGAGGAAAAGGAGATGTTGGATTTGGTTGAAGAATTGATATGGATTTTGGGACATAAGGATCCAAAATGGATTTGGAAGGTGAAAGACATTTAGATGGTGGGGTAGCTGCTTTGGATGCCAAATTGGATTTTTCTTTGCGACTTCATGCTTCACGAATCTTCTTAGGAATCCACATGTATTTTTATTTTTCACTTTTTTATGGGTCCTTTGAATGTATTGTTTGCACAAGAGATTTAGGAACCCAAATTTATTTTGACTTTTCCTTTTTCTTAATGGGCCTTTGTGGCCTTTTTTATACTTCTTTTTCTTTTAGGATCATTTTTTCTTTGATTTCACATGTTGATTAGACTAGACATGTTGATCCTTAAATTCATGTGGATTATTTGTGACACAAGAGAGGGGAGGAGGAGGGGCCAAAGGTACACCCTAAACACCAAACCTCCTTGGTGACTCACCATGTGGAAGCAAACAACACAGTAGGGAGAGAGAGAATGCAGAGAAGATCATATATTATTCATCAAATAGTTCCTCATACATGTCAGGCTATAAGGCCTTCCCATTTATGGCTAAATACATTCAAATTTGATTACAATAGTCCTCCAACATGCGAGGATTTAACTTCAGATGCTATCTTCTATCTTCTAAAACTCATACCTAAAACTACAACCAACAAATTTATTTATAGAAGAGGCTACTGAAACAAGTCAGCCTTCAGATCCACCATTGGGGAAAGAAATGACCAGATCTAGGTCTACATGCTTCTCAATGATCGATACCAACATTAACTCTATGACCAAAATTCAATGCACAAGTCAGCCTTAATAGAAATCCAAAATAAATCACTCGGTGAGCAAGATTACCGAGCAACAAGAAATTAACTTGGTGAACCAACCGAGCCAACTTGGTGAATGAAGAAACCTAGTAGAAACTGAGCCCTGTCAATGGAAATAGGAAAACATCACTAAGAGCCCAAAAGAAGCTATTGATCACAACTAACAAATCTAACATGTTTTTGGTGATATAGTATTGCCAAGAACCCGAGATGCTCCTGCATCAAACACCTGGGGCTGTTTGAGATGATTCTATGAATCATGTAGTAGGTACAACCTAAGTTGTATTCAACTCAGATTGTGAAATCCACGAACTATCTTCAATTTTTTTTTTCTTCCATTTTACTAGATACTCCATGAATTCCTTTCCTCTGATGCTTTTTCCAATTTTTGGTTCCAAAATTTGCTCAACTTCTTATGTCTGCTTCTTAGGATAATCATTCAGTACTTTCATAGCTTCATTTGGTTCATGGTACTCATACAAGTATAAAATGTTGAATGTAGGAGATATATCCATGTCATCAGGTAACTCAATCTCATAAGCATTTCCACTGTCAAATTTCCTTAATACTTTGCAAGGACCAAATTTCTTCATTTTCAATTTTCCATAGGTTCCAATAGGAAATCTTCATTTCTTCAAGTGTACCATTACTTCATCCCCAACTAAAAAAATCTTATGTCTTCTTGATCAATCTTCTTTGTCCTTTTATTTCTAATTACTATTCTCCAACTTATGTTTTACTTCCTCATGCAATGTCTTCATGAACTCAACAAACTCTTCTCCTTCAACACTTCTCCTTTCCTTGCCAACAATGTTCTTCAAATCTTATATACCTCTCAGTTGTATGCCATAAAAAATCTCAAAAGGTGTTTTTCCAGTACTCCTATTTACTAAATTATTGTATGCAAACTCTACTTGTGCCAACATAGAATTTAAATTACCCGGTTTATCTCCAACTAAGCATATCAAAAGATTACTAAGATTCTATTTAAAACCTTTGTCTGTCCATCAATCTATGGGTGAAATGTAGAACTATACCTTAACTCGGTACCCAATTTTCTCCATAGAGTCTTCAAAAAGTATCCAAAAAAATTAGTGTCTCAGTCAAAGATGATACTTCTCGATAATCCATGCAATCTAACAATTTCCTTAAAGAAAGGATCTGCTATATGCACCACATTTGATGTTTTTCTATAGGGTATGAAATGTGCCATCTTAGAAAATCTATCCACAATAATAAATATAGAATTATTACCTCTTACTATCTCAGTAAGCCAAGAACAAAATCCATACTGATATCAATCCAAGGTTTCTCAGGAATAGAAATCAGTATATACAGTCCAGTGTTCTAACTTACTCTCTTTGCAACTTGAAAAACTCCACAACTTCTCACAAATTTCTTAACATCCTTATACAACTGTGGCCAAAAGTATTTTTTCTTAATCAAATTCAATGTTTTGTCAATACCAAAATGTCCAGCCAAACCACTACTATATTTCTCCTTTATCAAACTAGTTCTCATTGATCCTCTCGGTATACACAACTGAATAACTTTAAACAACATACCTTCTTGAATGAAATAGTCTTCCCATTTAGTACTTGGTTGATCTTGAATAGGTTCTCTGCACTTCCTCCATGGCTCAGAAAAATCAGGGTTAGTTTCATACAAATCTTTCATGTCATCAAAACCAATAACTTTAATTCTCATTTCAGTCATCAAAGATCTTCTTCTACTTAATGCATCAATGAATCGGGTAGTGACTCCACTCTTATTTTTTTATCTAAAATGTATAGCTCTACAAATATTCAACCCATTTCATATGTCTCTGATTTAACTTACTCTGACTACCCAAATATTGTAAAGCCTTATGATTAGTATACAACACAAATTCACTCAGTATTAAATAATGTATCCATTTCTTTAGGGCTTGAACAATAGCATAAAACTCTTGATCATATACATAATATTTCCTTTTTGCATCATTCAACTTATCACTAAAGAAAGAAAAAGGTTTACCTTCTTGACTCAAAATAGCTCCTATTTCATTACCACTTGCATCACATTCAACTTGAAATACATTATTGAAATCAAGTAAAGCTAACACAGGCAATTCAACAACCTTCTGCTTCAAAGTCTCAAAACTTTAATTGGATCCATGTGTCTATTGGAGCTCAAAAAATCAGAGTATGTTTTGACTCCATAGTTTGAAATTTTTGTCTAAGTGTTGGATTTGTGCTTTGAAAATCATTAAAGGTGCTCAGTTCAGGTGCACTAATAAAAGGGCTTATTAATTTTCATGAGGAGTCACTTCGATAGGGCGCTCATCACCTATCAGACATTTGAAATAGGTTTTAGGTCTTGGGTTTCAATTCCAACATGTTTTTGAAATGGTCATTTGAAAGTGTTCCTGAAAATCTGCATTTAGTGTGTTTCCTAAATTTCACTGAGTAGCCCACTTTGGAGGTCTGCATCTTTTTCCTAGTGATTGGTCATAATGTTCCGGTTGTTGCATCATATTGTAGGCATGAGAGAGAGTGTTCATGCCAATGTTTGGCTCCCCATGTGCTTGTTTGACATGTTTTCCGGTGTCATTCCGTTTGCAAATTATTAAAAATCTTTGTGACTGCCTTGTTTATTTTTCTGAGTGACCTACTTTGAGGTCTCCTAGTTCACGCCCTGTTCATGTTTGAGCATAATTGAGATTTGTTTCATATTATAGACCTAGGAGTGTACTTTCCTGAGGATTTCTAAATCTCTGCCAATCCATCTAGTCATTTTTCCAGGCCAGTTCCCAATCATATTTATGCACATTTCACTATTTTAATCTTGAATATTATTAATGTGTTGACTTTGGCATTTGATTATGATCAGAATTTCAACTTTATGAGGAAGCTAGTTATGGATTCATATTCCTTGTATGAGGGTGAATCAATGCCCAAGTCGCTGGTTCATGAAAGTTTTAGTGGGTGAGTTTTTAAAGTCAGTTCCAGAGGTGGTTTGTGTGGATTTGACAGTGTAGATTGAATCAATGTTGTGGAAGGCCATGTTTGATCTATAATAACTTTTTCTCAAAGTATTTTCACACAATTTCCTCTGGCATGCATTCTCATGTATTGGGATTGAATGTTTGTTCCTGACGACACTACTTTGTGAGGCCTTTTTGTCCATTTTTGAAGCTTGTCCCGAATGTCAGTTAGTATTAATTAACAACTTTTCAAATGATGATAAATGGATATATTCAATTCCCCTTTTGACGTCAAAGGAAGATCATGGAGCTATCAAAGTCCAAGGCTTATGTCTTGGCATCATGCATATCAACGGTTCTTCAAGTTCAAAATTTTCAAAGGCAGATGTTGGTGATAATGATGGAGAAGTTCCTTTAGTGAAAAGGTTATGACGAGCATCTTCAAACATTTCTCAAGATGTTATTGGTGAGGAACTTTCTCTTTACAACTTAACTCCCAATAACTTAGATTCATTATAGTAGAAGGCTTTTCATTTTTTGTTAGGGACTCCTTGGTTAATGTTAGTCCATTGAAGGACTTTGCTTCTGGATTGAGAAGCAATGCAAATGTTAATGCAGTAGGTGCTTTGCATTTTGGACAAGGAACACATCAATCAGTGCGTGAAGGAAAAGAAGCCAACGCATGGAATTGTATGTCTTGCAAGGGAACTGATGTATTGTAAAGGCACTAATTTAAAACAAGTCAAAGACATTAGCAAAGAAAATTCCAATCCAGTACCTCACGCAAAGGACCAACTGGCATACTCATGCAAGAAACATAGGAGTGCTATGCATTTGAAATAGAAACACGGACAATGCAAAGCATGCCCTGTGTAAGAGAGTGGGAGTTGCAGATTTGGGGCTGCTCACACATTAATGGGAACTTAGCCTTGCATAGAAGGAAGTGGAGACCAAGGCACATTTAAAGTAAAACCTGTGTAAGTGCATTAGATGGGAGCTCATGCATGATGACAGGGGGTGCCTTGTGTAAGTGTTGGGAGCCCTTGTTGTTTGAAGTAATGGATCCTCACACAATAGCTATTAGGGGGAAACCAATTACATAGGAGAATGCCAAGCTGTAAGCACTAGAGGGTGCATGAGCTGTCTAAGCACAGCAAGCACATAAATAAACCCAAGAAATCTACGTAGGAAGAAATAGGAGGCCTCACGCGCTGAGGAAGGGCTCAATGTAAAATGAAAGGAGGCGTGAATATTGGTGGTATTAATATATGCTAGTAAATATTTGGAAGATATGCATCTTAATGGGGAATTTGCATGAAAAATACCAGAGGAGCCAACATGAGTGCAAAGGATGTGCACGCAGCATGCAACAATGAAGGAGACTCACACATCATCAAGGAGATGCATGCGATTTCAAATGGGGGCATGTCACGTAGAAAAAGGATATGCGTAGAGCTCGAAGGGGGGATTGAAATTTAACTAAACAAGCTGGGTGGAGTGCTATGCAATGAGGCAAAGGAGGTATGTGCATGCCAGGAGATACTCACACATTGCCTGGTGTTTTTGGGGTTTTGCTAATTCAACATTATCCCACATTCACTAAAGGTAATGAATGTAAAATGTTTAAGTGCATGGGCACCCACTTAGAAGGTAAATGAAGTGTGGAGAGGCTAGTGAAGCCTCTTAGCCTTATGGGCCCATGTGGAACTATGTGCCAGCTGGGCACACTATAAAGAAATTTTAGTGCAACTCTTTAAAACACTCAAAATCATTATCCCACATTCATCTGAAAATGAGCAGTTCAGATGTTTAAATGGAATGCCAAGTACATATGAGATAGAATTAAGAGCAGAGGCTCTATGCATGTGACCACTTGTAGGAACCTCAGGATTTGTGCTAGTGGGCCCACAGGTAAGGTAATTTTGTAGACAACCGACAATGATGAGATGGATAGAGCGGACATGTGGCAACTTGTCATGAGGTCATGAGATCAAGTGGTAGTTAAGGCTAATATCTAGTGACCTAATGGGTGGTTAGTTGCCAAGTCATGGTGGTTAAAGCAAGCATCAGGAGATCCAACGAGTAGTTAGTCACCAGGTCTCGTAATGCTGGCGGTTAGGTGGCTAAAATCTGGAGATTCAGAGACTAGTGTAGTCATGAGGTTGCTTGATCTTGGTAGTTAGTGATGAAACATTCCAAGACTTAGAGACTGAGGTGGTTGCCAGTTCTCCAAATTTAACTCAAGGTCAGCAAGTTCATTCAGAGACTTGGAGATTGGTTTAGTCACCAGTTCTCTAGAAATAACCATGGTTAAGAGTTTCATCCACAGACTTGGAGACTGAAGTCTGGTCGCCAAGTCTCCAGATGGTGATTTAGAGACTTGGAGACTAAAGTCTAGTCACCAAGTCTCTAGATGGTGATTCACGGACTTGGAGACTTGAGGAGAAAAAGCCAGATTAAAGATTTCAAAAGATTTAAAAAATTGACATAGTTCAGACTATAGGATAAAATCCAAAAATTTAAATGGTGGCCTTGCTCATAGATTTAATGCTTGGAGGTCCAATTTTTATCCAAACATAGACATGATATATGTTTTCAAAAATAGGAGAAGACGAGGAATCTGATGGAGGTGATTATTTTCAGTTTCAAAGAAGTAGAAAAGAGCAGTAAGAGGTTTTGATTTTGAGATCAAATCTATTTGTAGAGGTAAAGGTTGTTGAAAGGGATCAGTTTGAGCAGGATGCAAATTTGAAGGGAGAAATGACTGTAAAGATGAAGGCAGTTGCAGAAAGAAATGAATTGGAGAGAATTAGAAAATATTTTAATGAGAATTGATAGGCGCCGATTGGTTGAAATTGGCTCTCTTTTGCCTTTATCTTTTCTTCTGATCCATTTTTTCAAAGGGTGGAGAGTTCCAGGTCTATTCGAAAGCTTGTAGTCTAAATTCTCTGTGATCTTTTCTGGACTGGTTCCATGAGTGGTTCTTTTCTGTAATATTGCCCTCTTCTACTCATATAGGGTGTTCTTGATCCTCTCTAGTTTTTTAGATAGACATGTGTGTCATAGTTTATCTTGTGAATAGGATTACAACACAGTTTTACTACTATCAGACTTTCTCCATTTTCTTCCTAAATTTATTGGTTAAAGCATCTAGGGTGTTTTAGTTTTTATGTTGTGAGTTCACAATAGAGTTATTTCAAGGAAATAACTAAGTTCAGGATTCATTTTTAGCCACTATGAATTGATATATCAAGGGTATTTCATATTTGTCTTTCACTACATTACTAATCAATGTATTTCCTATTTCTAGGTCTCTTCCAAGGGGAGAGTTAAATTCTTTTAATAAGAGACTATATATCTGAATACATAGGTGGATTCGTAAGTAGAGTTTGATCAATGGTGCATGATTTGATGTAAGGCATCATCATGTTAGACTGTGTTATTTTCTTATTTCATAAGTTGTCTGCTACATATTTCATTTGACTCTGTTGCCCATTGGATAAGGCACTGGTCTTTGAGGGATTTGGGGTATTTCAAAGGTCCATCCCACCCAAAACATAAATGATAACATTTTCCCTTTCATGTTGATAGGAGGAGTTGGGAAGTTTATCTAGTTTTTAGATTCATTGTATGCAAGTGGGATTTTGCATGAGATCTGGTGAGCACTGGGGTATTCATTCCCTATAAGTCTGAAAACTATTCCACAAAGTGACATACCTATAGGCCTATTATTTGTAATAAGGATTTATGTGTGTGTAGATGAGGTGTACCCTCCTGAGTGAGTGGAACTCAAAGTGAAGAAGGTTGTAGGCCTTGTCAAGGTTAACACCCTTCTTGTCCTCTAATTTGTAGGAAGAAGTAGATCTCTGACAATCAGATAAATATCCCATATCTAGTTATCATTTTCTCTTTTAGAATTGGAGGGTGCAAAAAAAAGTACTAACAAAATTGGCAACTCTACTGGGGAAGAAATAAATCACAACAAGTTTAAGATGCTCAATTCATTACTTTGTTGAATCATCCTAGGGTCTGATCTATTAAATAGAGTCAAGTAAAATTTTGTTTTATTATCTCACCAAGTGTGAGTGGTGACTCTGAGTCTCTATTTGATTAGTGTTTTGTAAAGAAATTGAAATGTATTTGTGATCTTGACAAACATAATTCATGTGAAGTTATTTTGTGTTTGCTGGTAAAGAAGGTTCAAATCTAAGATAAAATCTCTCAGCTGATTCAAAATTAGTCCTCTGCAAAGAGGTGGTGACTCTATGATGGTTTGGAAGGTGATTTGAAGGAGACTTTAAATCATTATTTTACAAGAAGCAGCACTTCCAGGTAATCCTATTTTTATTAAGCAAAAATGGTCCCTTAATAGGTGAACAAGTCACTAAGAAAAGGGAAAATAAATTTTAAAGTTGGAGTCATATTTCTATATTGAAGTTTTTAGTTATTGTAAAGATTATGAGAAATATGTTGTTGCTCATGAATTTAATGGTTTCATAAGGTTGGATAAAATCTTGTCATAAGAACAAGTTCTTTTGTCTTGTCAGTACGTTAAAATGGAGTTTCCATCTTTGATGGATCAAGATATTCTTTCTAGATCTGAAAGGACGCAGATAGATTTTGAAATTTTGAATAGAGATCATCTACTGATATGTTAGCAAATCCAACATAAATGCATTCTAATTTTAAGGTGTGAATTAGGAGAAAGGAAAGAAGAATCAACACTTTCGTACTACAAGAAATTTCTTATTGCTTGTAGTAAACTTCAAGAGGATCTTGGTTTTCAAGATTCCCAATATACTGAGATGTTTATAAAACTTAGTATGCCAGAATCAGTCAGTTGGACTGCATCTCTTAGAGAAGAAGCATTTGAAAATACTAAAAAATGGATAGGTTCATTTTATGTTGCTGAATCTAGTTGTGCTGAGGATTGCTTGGCCAAATAATAGTATCAGAAACCTAGAGCAATGGACTACCTATTTCAAGATTGGACACCCCAAATGATTCCTAAATGAATTATTTGGTCTCATTTAATTATCAACTAGGGATGTAAACTTGGAATGGAATTTGCAAAGTATATGCTTCAAACCTTCTCTTTCTAAGTCTATCTAAGGAATTCAAATGCTTATGCTTCAGGAAAACTACACTAAAATTGGTAAGAAAATGTATTCTAATCAAAGCAGGAAATTGTAGTTAGGAACTACTCCAACTGATTGTGCTGTAGGAACATGCTACTAATTCTAATATCAGTAGCTGCAGGAACAACAGAGTTCTAATAGATATAAATGAACAGGAAAATGAACTCTACACTAACAGAATAATTCACTCATCAAGTGGGCCCCCTTGAATGAGTGAATGAGAAGTACAATCAAGATGAAAGATGCAAACTTGAACTAAACATTCTATTCATCCATAAAATGATTACACTTGATTGAAATAGTATGCAAGAGTTATATTAAAAACCATTTTGTTTGACTAACTCTGAAAGAGTCACAACAGTCGATTATTTAAAAGGAAGCTACAACTATCTCCTAAATCTACAATCACTTCATAAATGAGGATTAGTTACAACTCATAAAGTTTCACAATAGAAACATTATTGACCATGAATAATCCCAGAATATAGCGCACACTAAATCTGTGCATTGCATGCAACAGAAAGTATTGACTTTCTTGTGAAGATTCTGCAATCCACGGTTGGCTTTGATGACTCCCACGCCAGTATGTTGGCCTTTGAATATCCATAGTCAACTCCTATAAAAAAATCAATGTCCACACATCCAACCATATAAATATATATCCACATCATTAATATTAGGAAAAGGTGTAAGTCTTAATTATCACTCTTGCAAATCCTACGGCTACAGGAGGTAACTACCCAAAACATAGCTTAGGCAAGGAAACATCCATTAACATGTATAGCTATTGTATTCACCATTCCTGTCCATGAATTTAAGCAGATATTATGTCTTTAGAAGTATCCACATTTCCATCTTATGTTCACACACATATATAACATATACATAGAAACCATAAGTTCATATTCTTAAAACCATAAATTCATGTCTATGTGCAAAATTTGTTCTAGAAAGAGGATAAAAAGAATTGAGAAAGATGGCTATTTTAGAAGCCCATCATTCCCCCCCAACTAAACTATTGTTGGTCCCTAGCAATCATGAAGTTCTAAATCCTGGCACAGACCCTCAAATCACTAGCTTTTCTTTGCCCAGACTCATCATTAACATAATCAAAGTATCCATGAGTTTCTTTGAGTCTTTCCCATCGCTGGACTTTAGCGGCCATGTCATAATATTTTGCATTATTGTTCATCGCTAGCAATGGCTGTAGGAAGAGTGGAGGCTAAAACCTTAATGGAAACTAGCAGTTAAGGAGTGTCCTTCCCAACATAATGTACCATGGAACTCTTCTTGTAGCAAGGGTTAGATTTTGTGGTGAGTGAGGTTCCCTTGACTTTAGATCATGTGACATCCTTATCCACCTCTTCCTAGAGGCACTGATTGCTATGGAAACATCTCATTAGGAATGTTGGTCCCAGTCTGCAAAATCTTGTTCTCACACTGGATAGATCTTATTGGCTCCACTAGTGTTTTCTGTGGCAGAAAGCCAGTCAAAATATGTCTGCCTAGAGTGCTAAACTTTAGGCCTCATCATCAAAGGAGCTGACATTTCTTTGTCTCTGTATGGCGTAGCCTATTGTTCCCTACTCATCTCATTCTACATCCAAGACATAACTGCTCTTAACTGTACATCCCCTACATAGAGGAGTGAATTCCACTCTATGTCATTAGGAACTGCTAGGTTATGTAAGTACAATTCACACAATAGGTTTTTCAGAGTCATTGGAGTAGACTGAAAAGCATAGTAAAATTCATGGGGAGTTGATATAGAAGGATTGAGGCCTTTTACAATTCTTGTTAATTTTAAATTAACAAGTTTCTCTTTAAGGAATAATGCATACACCAGAGATGGTGATCTACATTCCATCAGCTCTGGAATTAATCCTGTAATATGATCAATCCTCCACTTCAATATCTCAATCTCATCTGATTTCTACTCCAACTAAGAATCCTGCTCACTAATGACTCATTTCAATTTTTCCTTTTCTAATTTCCATTGTGTCTTTTCCCATAACAACTATTGGTATAAGTTTATCCCTGCAGCAAGGGGTGTAGACAAATCTAGTGGGGTAAAGGTTCCTGATTGAGTATATCCACCCATCCAGATGGAAAGTGAGGAGTTTTAATTGTTTTCTTTGGTGCAGAGGACTTCCCCTTCCACAAAACAATTGTCTTTATTACATTTCTTTCCTCACTAACATCAGTTGCTACCTTAGCCAATGTTTCTAACCTATCCTGACTGCTTTGCTAGGGTACTTCTTCAACAATTTCAGTCCCAAAGTCAGGGGTTTCTTTTGAATTCATACTAACATCTAGCCTAGCAGAATTATCTACAAATTCCTATGTGTCCTCAAAGTCCTCATCACTATCAATCAGTATGTAGTTAACTCCAGGATTAACCTCTATTTATGGACTCTGGTCTCTCAATATAGTGTCACTGGCTGTAGTTTGATGAAACGGTTCCTTAGAAGAGGACTTTTCCAAAGACTCATTTTCTACAGATTCATGCTCTACGGATTTAGAAGACTCAAGATTAACAATAGGAACAGAAGCTTCAGCATCTTTCTTAGAAATCCTTCTACTTCTCCTCATAGGGGGTATGGATGAGCTCAGAAGACTCTTCCATTTCTTTCTTTTAGTGACTACCTCCTTTGCAACTGCTTTAGGAGGGTTTTCAGAATTCTCCTCCCTAGGGGAATGTAGGGTTTCTTCCACATTATCAGTATTATCACTAGGCTAAGGTTATAATATTTCCTCTTTTGGCTCCATTGTTTTACCCTTATCTTTCCTAGATGTAGACTTGGTCCTTACGGATGGCAAAGATTTAGGAATATTGGGAGCTTCTGTACTTTTTTTTTTCTTCCTCTGAGAAGTAGAGGCTCCAGCACTGAAAGCTCTTTTTCTAGGTGACCTAGAAATGGAAGGAGAGGCTTTAGGATCATTCTCAATTCTTCAAACAATTTTATGAACCCCAGAGGATGTTTTCTCTCTCCGACCAACACCATGACCTCTAGGGCTGACTAATCTAGGTTCAACCTCATTCATTTGCAAAAATTATTCCCATGTCCCAACCTTTTGTCTATTCAATTCCCTTTCTACAATTAATTTTATTAAGAAATCATGTGAAATAGACTAGTTGCTTCCTGATTGGACTAATAAAGCTTTCTTTTTCACAATGTTAAATAGGAATCTAGGAAGATTTACCGGTTTGTTGTCATGCCAAAGATGACTAAGAATTTTGAAATGCAAAGCATGCAAATACTTGTAGCGTCCCTCACAAGTGAAGTACTGAATAACAAATGTGGCTGGCTGAATGAACTCCAGAGGCAAAGATAATCACCAAGTTCCTTACTTCCTATTGATATCTAATTGAGGATCACCGTGCAAAGTGAACTGGGCTCTCACTGAATGCAGGTCAAAATATTTCACCAATTGTTCACCTTCTTGTGGTAAACCAATCACTTTAGCTACTACATCTTTTGTGAATTCAATCTTCAAGCCTCTGACTTCTGCAAACCCATCCTTCAAGGTAGATAAAAATTGTAGAGTGACTTCCTCATTAAACCTTTTAAGGCTTAAACAATAATCCATCCATCCTCTTCTTCTAAACATTTCACAAGTGGA
Organism: Chamaecyparis obtusa; assembly: GCA_027943335.1. NCBI lineage: Eukaryota > Viridiplantae > Streptophyta > Pinopsida > Cupressales > Cupressaceae > Chamaecyparis > Chamaecyparis obtusa. The sequence continues at coordinate 165,026 of BSBK01002686.1, forward strand.
CGCATCATCTAGCAAAACCCTGTGATCCACTGGCTCATGTTGTTGAAGGTCACCTCCCATTACTACTCTCAAACAAGTTTTGAATTTGTAGAACTACAATTCCCATAGAGCTCTACAATGGTAAGTCACATACCTCAATGCATTATGGAACAAGATGTTGTAGAAGAAAAGATGACGTACAAACTGCAACTTGATTCATAGAATTAAAAAATTTTGCACGAAATCTAATGATATAAGTTTTGCATAACATCTCATAATAGCTCATGCATGCCAAGGCTGCCACCCCAAACACGTCATGACATATCATTAGAAATCAAGATCAAACTTTAATATCTTTAATTTACTTCAAATGTGATGACACAATCACAAAAGGATAGATCATCAAGTCATGTAGCAGACACAATTCAAAGACAAGAACTTTAATTTTACATGCTAATTTGAAGTTTCAAAAATAGAATAGTTCCCCCCCCAACTAAGTAATGGCATGGGTCCCACTAGGCTAGGTTAAGAAAGAGTGAAAAATTAAAATGACACAAAATCCTAAAAATTAATGAATAAAAATAATATATGTACAAGTATATGTGGCACGAACCTAGAGGCACTACAGGAAGAGTTGTTCAAAAAAACTACACCTACATAATTGAAGTGATGGGATGGGGTGAATGGGTAGAAAAGAGAGAAGGTGAGATGAAAAATTATTATGGAGAAATTATTCCACGAAATGTGAAATATTCATTATGGTGTTCTTGAATGGAATCAAGAATTGGCAAAATCCTGGGTGGAAGACCCAAATTCTTCGGCTACAGGATCGCTTACTTCAATTGAGTTCTGGAACAGCTTTAGGAACTCATCATAGCTAATAGGTTTGTGGTAAAGTTTTAGGCGATGCCTGTTGACAAGTAACTTGAATTTAACAGGATCAATGGTTGAAAGTTGTACTGCTCCATTGTCAAATACTGATATGATCTCATAAGGCCCAAGCCATCTGGTATGAAATTTCTTGGGTGTGTGCTGGTATCTTGAATCATACAACAGTGGCCAATCTCCTACAAAAAATTTCTTATCATGAATGAACTTACCATGCCATTTTTTTCTTTGCTGCTATATCAACTCTATATTGTCGAGGGAAAACTTTATGTATTCATCCAATCCATTTAATTGTAGTAACCTGTCTTCTTGTGCTTTGGTGATATCTATATCCAGATCTAAGGTGGTGCGAAGTGTTTTATGCTAGAACTCAATTGACATAGAGGCTAATTTTCCATATACCAACTCAAAAGGAGTAAACCCTATGGTAGTTTTCCATGTGGTATGGTAAGCCCATATGGCTTCAGGAAGGTGTGTAGCCCAATCCTTTTTATGCACAGCTACTATTTTAGTGAGAATGGATGCTATCTCTCGGTTTGTGATTTCAGCCTGGCCATTAGCCTGAGGATGATAGGGTGAAGATTTTCCATGACGCACCATGTACTTCTACATTAACTATGTGATAAGGCTAGAGGTGAATTGTGCCCCTTGATCTGTGAAAATTTCCCTTGGTACTCCAAATCTGTAGAATATGAATTCATAAAGAAACTCAGCAACTTTGTGATCTCTGGCATGTCTCATAGCTTTGGCTTCAACCCATTTTGTCGCATAATCAGTACATACTAAGATGTAAGACTTCCCATGAGAAGAGGGTTCAATGGGTCCAACAAAGTCAATACTCCACTTGTCAAAGGATGTGACAACTACCTGCGGCTGCAGGGGCATTTCATCAGACTTTGTGGGATGTCCCATACATTGGCACCTATCATAGTGCTAAGTATGTTTTGCTACATCCTTATGCAAATTAGGCCAGTAGTGTCCGGTTGTCAAAATTTTGTAGGTTGTCCTCTTTGTGGAAAAATTTCCTCCGCATGGCTCATCATGGCATGCCGAAGGATGTCATAAGTTTCATCCTCTCAAACACATCACCTTGTGACCTAGTCTGGTCCTATATAAAACATGAAGCCTGATATCCAAGAAAAATAAAACTCTTCTCAACCAATAGATGGCGCTATTTAGGAGAGAAGTGATGTGGTGTTCTCCCTATAGCAAGGTAGTTGGCTAAGTATGCATACCATGGATTAAAAGAATCAATAGAAAACAAGTTCTCATCAAGGAAGCTATCATCAATTGTTGCAGGATCATCTAGAACTTGCAGTCACGACAAGAAATTTACCACTACATTAGCCTTTCCTGGTTTGTTTATTATCTTTACATCAAATTCCTGCATGAGGAGTAACCAACATGCTAATCTACCAATAATGGTAGGTTTATTCATTAAGTACTTGATAGTTGAATGATTAGTATAAACAAATACTTCATAGCTTGTGATGTAGTGCCTAAATTTTTTTAGTGCATAAACAACTACTAACAAATCTTTTTCAGTAACAGTATAATTTAATTCTGCTCCTTGCAAATTTTTACTAATATAGTAAATTGCATGTTCAATAATACCTTCCTTCTATCCCAGAACTACTCCAATAGCATAGTTAGAAGCATCTTTGTGGATATGGAATGGAAGCTTCCAACCAGGTCCTCTGAGAATAGGTGTTGTTGTTAGAACATCTTTCAACTTTTGGAATGATGATTCACATTCTTCTGTCCATGCAAATTCATCTTCTTTCTTCAAAAAGTTATATAATGGTGCTACAAGTTGGCTAAAGTCTTTTATGAACCTTTTGTAGTAACTAGCATGGCCAAGGAAACTCCTGACATCCTTCTACTTAACCAGTGTGGTAAGTGTGTTGATAACTACAATTTTTGTAGGGTTAACTTGAATTCCAAAAGATGAAAGGTAGTGTCCCAGGACTACTCCCTCCTCCATCATCATATAGCATTTCTCACTGTTAAGAGAGAGATTATAATCTTGAAATCTCTTAAGGACCTTTTCCAAGTTAGCTTGTGCTTCTTCAAATGTGGTTCCATGAGTTGTAAAGTCATCCATATAAATTTCAACACAATCAGCAGCAATGTCAGAGAAAATACCCAGCACTGCTCTCTGGAAAGTAGTAGGGGCATTACACAATCCAAATGGAAAGACTGAATAAGAAAAGGTTTCCCAAGGACAAGTAAACATTTTCTTGTCCTGGTCTTCTGGTGATATTTGTATCTGATTATACCCACTGAAGCCATCTAAAAATGAAAAGTACTTTTTACCCACAAGATTATCAAGCACTTGGTCAATGAAAGGTAGTGGAAAGTGATCCTTCTTAGTGGCTTTGTTAAGTTCTCTATAGTAAACATAGACTCTCCACTTTCCCCCTTTCTTTGGAACAATTACAAGTGGAGAAACCCATTGACTATCAGAAATAGGATAAATGAAACCTGCACTAAGAAGCTTCTACAACTCGGTCTTAACTATGTCTCTTAAAGCAGGGTTAATTCTTCTTTGAGCTTGCCTTACTGGCTTGTATTCTGGGCTTATATATATTCTGTGAGTACAAAGTTTGGGATCTAGCCCTTTCATGTTAGTGTAATCCCATGCAAAGGCTTTCTGACTATCCTGTAAAAGCTTGAGAAGACTAGACATCTGAGATTCGGTGAGGTTTTTATTAACATTCAGCTCCTTTCCTAAAATAATTTCAACTCTCTTAACTTTTTCTAACATCTAGAGTTTTTCTATGGATGGAGACTTTATCTCATGGGGTAGCAAGATGTAAAGATAATCAAGTGCTGCAGGAAGCTGAGATGTGGTTTGCTTGGGCATTACTATTTGAAGGGAACAATTTGGATAATCACAAGATGACTCCTCAGAACCATATTGGTTGGTAAGGATTGCTGCTAGTATATCATCTTCTTCTTGTGATACCATGAATGGATTCCTCTCGATGACCATGAGTTTTTGCATAGAATTTTCTTCAAGGGAAGCATCTCCTAAGTCTGGCTAGGCAACTTGATCAAGTTCACTTTGGGGTTTTGCTGAAGAATACATAGTTAATTTCTTGGTATTTATTCCATCTGATATGGTCATCTTTCCTAAATGGCATGTAATGCAAGCATCAGTCGTGGCTAGCCAAGGCCATCCTAAGATTAATGGATATCCTCGTAGGGTGGCTTTGGGTGACAAGAATATGAAATCTGAAGGGTAATCTAAGGAATCCAAGGTAACAACAATATCCTCAACCATACCATCAAGCTTGATTGTGGAATTATCAGCTGATTGCAATATTGTTGGTGTGTTCCGCAAACCAATCATACTAAGTTTTAGCAGAACTTCCCTAGTCATAACATTGATTGATGCTCCCAAGTCAATTAGAACATTCTGAATTTGGGTACCATTAATGTAAATGGTTACAACTGGACTTCTTGGATCTAAATACTTAGGCATGACAACTTTGCTTAGCATGAGATCAGAGAGCTGGCCTAAGACATGGATAGTATCAGGGTCTTTCTTTTTCCTTCCAGGTTGTTTGATATAGGCTTCTTTAATTTCTTTGGTATAGACTAGAATTTTTTTAAGGGCATCCAACAAGGGAATCTGCACTATCATTTTCTTGAGCTGATCTATCAAATCAGTGGCTACAAGATTTTCTTTTGGAGGAACTACCTAAGACAATCTTTGTGGATAAGGAGGATTCTTAGGCACTGGTGTAGTTTGAACAACAAGTGGAACATCAATAGGCTAGTTCATGGGTATGTCCTTGGCATCAACAACTTCAGTTATTATTGGCTCCTTGGGTGCAGGTAGTGTAGTTCTTGATCTAAAATGGATATCATTTACGTGCAAGGAATAAGCTTGTTGCTTATTATTAGGATTTGGAGTTGGTTGAGTAGGAAGTTGAGTTGGATTTTGAGGGTTGCTATTTGCTACAGGAGGCGGCAGCATAATAGCTTGCTGCTAAGGTGGGGGCATTATTGCTTGTTGTTGATTAGGCTAATTGGGTCCCCACTAAGGTTGTGGTTGCTAGTTACCATGAGGTGGCCATTGGCTATTTTGTTGTGGCTACTGATAGGAGTTATACTACTATTGGTATGGGTTAAATGGTGGTTTCTATGGCTAGGCTTGGTTATAGTATGACTATTGATTGGACTAGCTGTGATTCCAATTCTGACCCCAAGGAGCAGAATTTTGGGGGTTTTGGTCTGGCCAATAGCTATTATTATTATAACCAAAATTATTTAGTGGGTCCAGAGGCATACCTTGTCTCTGAGCCCATGGACACCTTTGAGAAACATAGAAAACTTCTCCATTCTCCTCATCTATGGCTTTAAACTCAGTGGGCATTGGGTTGATGTCCATAGATACAACCATCTTACATTTACAGTTTCTCTTCTTTTCTCTGCAATGAGAACAAAACTTAGCAAGCACAACATCTGACTCTTCCTTCTTCCTCCTCTCTTGCATACTATCCAGCTGAGTGCCGACATCATTAATGATGTCTTCCTTGAAGTCAGATAGAAAATTAGACAACTCCATTTTGGATACTCCTGAACCACCATTGGACTTATGCGGTAGGTCTCTAAGTCCCCTACCTTTCTTCAAAGTGGCCCTTGAATAATTTTGACATATATTCTTTATGTCAACCCAACCTTTTTCTATGATATCTCCTCCTACCATTAGGTCTAGAGCCTCAATACTTCCATCATTCACACCCTTTAGGAAGAGGTGTTTCTAAGATGCCTCATTTAGCTGGTGTTGTGTATTACATTGTAGTTGAACATGAATCTAGATACATAATCCTCCAAGGTTTCATCCTCCTTCTGAGACATTTTAAAGATGTCATCACCTTTCAAATCTTGACCTCTACAGTACTCTTTGTACTTCAAAAGAAACATAGTGCACATTGCATTCCAATCTGCTATAGCATTAGCACCTAACCCCATGAACCATCTCAAAGAAGCTTCTTTTAGAGTTCATGGAAACAACTTCAGCTTGTGGGCATCAGTGGTATAGTCATAACTCTGGAAAATAATATCAAATTCAAAGAGAAAGGTCTCAGGGTCTTCTGTAAGGAGGCCATAGAATTTTGGAAGTGTAGTAGTAGGTATATTCTTCAAATTTTGGTTACCTTGTTGTTGAGGTATAGGAAAAGGAAAGGGAGCCTGAGAAGCCATTCTGGGAGGAGGACCTAGTGGTGGTGGCTGATATATAATAAAAGCAAGTGGGTTGTCTTGGTATTCAGGTTCAGCAAATAGGTTGTTAAAATGTAGTGATTCCTTAGATGATGAAGAGGATATGTCTTCCTGAGCATCAGGAAATGGATTTTCAAAGGGTTCTTCTTCTTCGTTCTCACTTTGGGGTTCTTCAACTTGAGGATTAAATAAATCAAATGGTTCTCCTTGGTAGTTATAGGGAAGAAATCTCCCAAGGTGATCTCTCCTTCTATGCATAAAATGCTTACTTAAGTACTAGATTAAAACCAAGAATGCAACTACAAGGATAAGTTTGAATTAACATCATCCCTGGCAATGGCGCCAAAAATGCTTGACCAAATAATAGTATCAGAAACCTAGAGCAATCGACTGCCTATTTCAGGATTGGACACCCCAAATGATTCCTAAATGAATTATTTGGTCTCATTTAATTATTGACTAGGGATGTAAACTTGGAATGGCATTTGCAAAGTATATGCTTCAAACCTTCTCTTTCTAAGTCTATCTAAGGAATTCAAATGCTTATGCTTCAGGAAAACTATACTAAAACTGGTAAGAAAATGTATTCTAATCAAAGCACAAAATTGCAGTTAGGAACTTCTCCAACTGACTGTGCTATACGAACAGGCTACTAATTCAAATATCAGTAGCTTTAGGAACAACAGAGTGCTAATAGATATAAATGAACAGGAAAATGAACTCTACACTAATAGAACAATTCACTCATCAAGTGGGCCCCTTTGAATGAGTGAATGAGAAGTACAATCAAGATGAAAGATGCAAACTTGAACTAAACATTCTATTCATACATAAAACAATTACACTTGATTGAAACAGTATGAAAGAGTTCTATTAAAAACCAGTTTGTTCGACTAACTCTAAAAGAGTTTACAACAGTCGATTATTTAAAAGGAAGCTACAACTATCTCCTAAATCTACAATCACTTCATAAATGAGGATAGGTTACAACTCATAAAGTTTCACAATAGAAATATTATTGACCATGAATAATCCCAAAATATAGCGCACACTAAATCTGTGCATTGTGTGCAACATAAAGTATTGAGTTGCGTGCAAAGATTCTACAATCCACGATTGGCTTTGATGACTCCCGCACCAGTATGTTGGTCTTTGAATATCCATAGTCAACTCTTACAAAACAATCAATGTGCACACATCCAACCATATACATATATATCCACATCATCAATATTAGGAAAAGGTGTAAGTCTTAATTATCACTCTTGCAAATCCTACGGCTATAGGAGGTAACTACCCAAAACATAGCTTAGACAAGGAAACATCCATTAACATGTATAGCTATTGTATTCAACATTCCTGTCCATGAATTTAAGTAGATATTATGTCTTTAGAAGTATCCACATTTCCATCTTATGTTCACACACATATATAACATATACATAGAAACCATAAGTTCATATGCTTAAAACCATAAATTCATGTCTATGTGCAATCAATTTGTTCTAGAAAGAGGATTAAAAACATTGAGAAAGATGGCTATTTTAGAAGCCCATCAAGGATGTCAAATCTTGTGATATTGATAGTGCTAGTTACTATGATGATGATGCAATCTATGACTTTCAAGGAATGGATGAAGAATTTGCAATAAATAATAATTCCTTCAAGTTTGTAGGTTTTCCTTTTTCTCAGCATGATGCTACTGATTCATTGTCTCAGATCAATGATATTTTGTGTGAAATTGAAGAATGTGATTATAATGCAGATATAAGTTCTTGCAGTAACTACTTCACACAAGAAAATGTGAGACGAAAGGTTTCAGCCCCTATTTTAGATAGGGAAGATATTTGCAGCACTAGTGGTGAAATCAAAGAGATGAAAGGTGAAGTCAAAAGCTTGCTAAGTAGTGAGCAAGTCTCAGATCTCTTGGATGCTAATTTTCAAAGGTATACTCCCAAGTTTGTTTCTAGAATTCCATGCCCGGTACATATAAGTTTTGATGAAAGCGATTCAAGTAATGGCATGATGAGTGAAACATCTATGGATTTTTTTTCTCCTACTTTAAATCAGCAGTGTGAAAGTGCATATCATTGTAATGAATTTGATAAAGTTATATTTGATGAGTATGATGATGTGTGTTCGAATATGGATTTAGATTTTCAAAAGGTTAGTGTTAGCGGTTCTAGTTTACATTTTGATGTCGGAAACTATAAAAAATTTGAATATGTTTTCTCAGATTTGTGAATGACTAATGATTCATTAACTAACAGTGCTTGTTTTTTCCTACAAGTTGCTGATATAAACAGTGGTTAGCAAGTTGTCTCTAACTTTGTGCAATCAGATTTTTGTTTTGAGAAGTTCTATTTTAGTTTGCAAAGTCATGATGAAAAAATAGCTTATCCTTTCTTGCAAACTAATGATCAGTATAATGATGTGTCCAACCATGAAGTTGAGTTGGAATGTTTCATTTTTCAGCATGATATTGATAGTGAAGCGTGTGGTGTTTTAATGTCATAAAGTGATCAGTATCTATGGTAGCTTGATGGCCTGATCTTGCTAGATAATGGTGAGTGTAGTGCTCAATTTTTACATACTATGCTGAAGATGAATCATGTTATTTCTAACCGGCTAGATGAAACATGTGATTTGAGTTTGCCTCTGTTGTGTAGAGATGAAAATCATCTATTTGATTGGGGTAAGGACTAATTTTAGTTTTATGGCTTTGGGCCATTTGTAAATAAATTTTTCCATGTACAGTTGCTTTTCTTTCAGTTGTGTTTACTTTCAATAAAAGGGTTCCGAGTTTTGAGGAAAGAGGAAAGTCAAAGAAGCATTTGGTTGGTCTAATGTACCGAGAGATTTTGGTTTCTCTGCATGCCCACATGGGGCACACATCCCCAGTTAGGGCCACTGTTGGAGCTCAAAAAATAAGAGTATGTTTTGACTCCATATTTTGAAATTTTTGTCTAAGTGTCGGATTTGTGCTTTGAAAACCATTAAAGGTGCTCAGTTTGGGTGCACTAATAAAATTGCCTATTGATTTTCATTAGGAGTCACTTGGATAGGGTGTTCATCACCTATCATTTGACATTTGTAATAGGTTTTAGGTCCTGGCTTTCAATTCTGACATGTTTTTGAAATGGTCATTTGAAAGTGTTCCCGAAAATCTGCATTTAGTGTGTTTACTGAATTTCACTGAGTAGCCCACTTTGGAGGTCTGTATCTTTTTCCTAGGGATTGGTCATAACAAGCTAGTTGTTGCATCATATTGTAGGCATGAGAGAGAGTGTTCATGCCAATTTTTGGCTCCCCATGTGCTCATTTGACCTGTTTGCCAGTGTCATTCCGTTTGCAAAAAATTAAAAATCTATGTGACTACCTCGTTTAGTTTTATGAGTGACCTACTTTGAGGTCTCCTAGTTCGTGCCTTGTTCATGGTCAGGCATAATTGAGAGTTGTTTCATATTTTAGACATAGGGGTGTACTTGAGTGAGGATTTTTTAATCTCTTCCAATCCATTCGGTCATTTTTCCAGGCCAGTTCCAAATCATATTTATGCACATTTCACTGTTTTAATCCTGAATATCATTAATGTGTTGACTTTGGCATTTGATTGTTGATGAAGGGTGCTCCCCTTATTACCAAAAACACATAACAAAAATAGAGAAACAAAAACAATAATATGCAACAACAGAAAATTGGCTTCTTATTATCTCCACAAATGTGGAATTACAAACTTTCAAAATTACAATATGCAAAGCCACATGGGCATTCCCTTACAATATTCTATAGGACAAAGCCTTGAATCAATACCCAGATCTACTACCCAGAACTACCCTAGACAACACTATGGGCCTTCTTTATATAGGCAATCTCCACCGCCCGAGAAGGTTCTAGAAATTTAGCCCTTAGGGCTGACCAAACTTAGAATTATTTTATTTTACAATTTATTACATCAAAGTCATCTCAAAATGAGTTTTGAAACCCAAACAGAAATTTTGAAGAAAAATTATTTTCTGCCATTTCAAGTGACCCAACTTCCGAAGACCATAAGTCATCGCCCGTTGACCCGATTGGCTATTATAACCCCATTCTCGAAACGCCACGAAGCGCTCTACAGGCTTGACTGGTGCAAAGCACTTGTCACCCAAATTTTCAACCTCATCCAGGGCCTCTAAAGCCTTGAAAACTGAGTTCAAAGTTTTTGTACCCTTCTGCCAATACCAAAAATCTTCAATATCTTCAAAACTAGACCTGATCTAGCCATGAAACTTTGCTGGCAGGCTGATATGACTGAGATGAACCCCCACATGTAAAATTAGATTATTCTAAGATCGTAAGACCAACTTACTAAAAATAGCAAGTTTCCATAAATAGCGGCTCTGCACAAGGTAGCCCTTATTGAATACAAAAATAAAAATATTTTTGGGTGATGCAAGATTGCTCTTACACCCAGGATGCTCCTGCATCAATTGTGATCAGCATTTCAACTTTCTAAGGAATCTATTTATGGATTCATATTCCTTGTATGAGGATGAATCAATGCCCAAGCCACCGGTTCAAGAAAGTTTCAGTGGGTGAGTTTTTAAAGTCAGTTCCGGAGGTGATTTGTGTGGATTTGATAGTGCAGATTGAATCAATGTTGTGGAAGGCCATGTTTGATCTATAATAACTTTTTCTCAAAGTCTTTTGACACAATTTCCTCTGGCATGCATTCTCATGTGTTGGGACTAAATGTTTTTTTCCTGACGGCACTGCTTTGTGAGGCCTTTTTTTCAGATTTTGAAGCATGTCCCGGATGTCAATTAGTATTAATTAACAACTTTGCAAATGATGAAAAATGGATATGTTCAATTCTTAAGTTATCTTTTTCATTAGAGTCTGGGACTCTAGAGTTTATTGCTTTCCTCTCATTCCACCAAGAGCTTTGTGTGCATCTCAAGATTATACTTCTTCCATGATGACCATTAGTGATGGTCATGTTACCAGCGCATGAAATAAGAAATGGTGTGTAAAGGCTCCAAGTTTAAGTTGTGTGCAAGCATACACACTAAAGATTTTAGTCATACACCAAATAAATAGGAGATTGCATGGGCTGGCAACTCGCATTCTCTGGCAAGATTCAAGTGTAACAGAGAATGGTACTTACAATTTTACAAACAAGATTGCCAATGCAGCTATCATATCTTATGGAAATCAAAATGTGCAAGCTAAGCCATCTGTTTCTAGAGTAGATTCTATGCCAATAACTATCAATGGAGCCCCCAGATGGCATTGGTAGAAGTTTTGTCAGCATTAATTCCCCTTTTGACATCAAAGGAAGATCATGGAGCTACCAAAGTCCAAGGCTTCTGTCTTGGCATCATGCATATCAACGGTTCTTCAAGTTCAAAATTGTCAAAGGTAGAGGTTGGTGATAATGATGGAGAAGTTCCTTTAGTCAAAAGGTTACGACGAGCATCTTCAGACATTTCTCAAGATGTTATTAGTGAGGAACTTTCTCTTTACAACTTAACTCCCAATAACTCAGATTCATTATAGCAGAAGGATTTTCATTTGTTGTTAGGGATTCTTTGGTTAATGTTAGTCCATTAAAGGACTTTGCTTCTAGATTGAGAAGCAACGCAAATGTTAATACAGTAGGTGCTTTACATTTTGGACAAGGCGTGCATCAATCAGTGCATGAAGGAAAAGAAGCCAGTACATGGCATTGTATGGCTTGCAAGGGAGCTGATGTATTGTAAAGGCACTAATTTAAAACAATTCAAAGAGATTAGCAAACAAAATGCCAAGCCAGTAGCTCATGCAAAGGACCAACTGGCATACTCATGCAAGATACATAGGAGTTCTACACATTTGAAATAGAAACAAGGACAATGGAAAGCATGCCCTGTGTAAGAGAGTGGGAGCTGCAAATTTGGGGCTGCTCACACATTAATGTGAACTAAACCTTGCGTAGAAGGAAGTGGAGACCAAGGCACATTTAAAGTAAAACCTTCGTAAGTGCATTAGATGGGAGCTCACACATGATGACAGGGGGTGCATTGCGTAAGTGATGGGAGCCCTTGTTGTTTGAAGTAATGGAGCCTCATGTAATAGCTATTGGGGGGCAACCAACTACGTAGGAGAATTCTAGGCTATAAGCACTAGAGGGTGCATGAGCTGTCTAAGCACAACAAGCACATAAATAAACCCAAGAAATCTATGCAGGAAGAAATAGGAGGCCTCATGCGTTGACGAAGGGCTCAATGTAAAATGAAAGGAAGTATGAATACTGGTGGTATTAATATATGCCAATAAAACTTTGGAAGATACGCATCTTAATGGGGAATTTGTGTGAAAAACACTAGGGGAGCTTGCATGAGTGCAAAGGATGCTCGTTTTCATAGGAGGTGCACATAGCATGCAACAATGAAGGAGACTCATGCATCATCAAGGAGCTGCCTATGATTTTAAATGGGGGCACGTCACACAGCAAAAGGATATGCATAGAGCTTGAAGGGGGGATTGAAATGTAACTAAACAAGCTAGGTGGAGTGCTATGCAATGAGGCAAAGGAAGTTTGTGCATGCCAGGAGATACTCATGCATTGCCTGGTGTTTTAAAAGTTTTTCTAATTCAGCATTATCCCACATTCACTAAAGGTAATGAATGTAAAATGTTTAAGTGCATGGGTGCCCACTTAGAAGGTAAATGAAGTGTGGAGAGGCTAGTGAAGCCTCTTAGCCTTGTGGGCCCATGTGGAACTATGTGCCATCTGGGTGCACTATAAAGAAATTTTTGTGCAACTCTTTAAAACACTCAAAATTATTATCCCACATTCATCCGAAAATGAGCAGTTCAAATGTTTAAATGGAATTCCAAGCACATATGAGATAGAATGAAGAGTGGAGGTTCTTTTCACATGACCACTCATAGGTGCTTCAGGATCTATGCTAGTGGGCCCATAGGTAAGGTAATTTTGTAGATGGCCGACAATGATGAGATGGATAGAGCAGACATTTGGTAGCTTATCACGAGGTCATGAGATCAAGTGGTGGTTAAGGCTAATATCTGGCAACCTAGCGGGTGGTTAGTCACCAAGTCATGGTGGTCAAGGCTAGCATCAAGAGATCTAGTGGGTGGTTAGTCTCCAGGTCTTGTAATGCTGGCGGTTAGGTGGCTAAAATCTAGAGATTCAGAGACTAGTGTAGTCACGAGGTCACTTGATCTTGGCAGTTAGTGATGAAACATTTTGAGACTTAAAGACTGAGGTGGTTGCCAATTCTCTAGATTTAACCTGAGGTCAGCAAGTTCATTCAGAGACTTGGAGATTGGCTTAGTCGTCAGTTCTCTAGAAATAACCACAGTTAAGAGTTTCATCGAGAGACTTGGAGACTAAAGTCTGGTTGCCAAGTCTCCAGATGGTGATTCAGAGACTTGGAGACTGAAGTCTAGTTGCCAAGTCTCCAGATGGTGATTCAAAGACTTGGAGACTTGAGAAGAAAAAGCCAGATTAAAGATTTCAAAAGATTTAAAAAATTGACATAGTTCAGACTATAGGATAAAATCCAAAAATTTAAATGGTGGCCATGCTCACATATTTAATGCTTGGAGGTCCAATTTTTATCCAAACATAGACATGTTATATGTTTTCAGAAATGGGAGAAGATGAGGAATCTGATGGACATGATTATTTTTAGTTTTAGAGAAGTAGGAAAGATTAGTAAGAGGTTTTGATTTCAAGATCAAATCTATTTGCAGAGGTAAAGGTAGTTGAAAGGGATCAGTTTGAACAGGATGCAAATTTGGAGGGAGAAATGACTCTAAAGATGACGGCAATTGCAGAAAGAAATGAATTGGAGAGAATTAGAAGATATTTTGATGATAATTGACAGGTGCTGGTTGGTTGAATTTGGCTCTCTTTTGCCTTTATCTTTTCTTCTGATCCATTTTTTCAAAGGGTGGAGAGTTCTAGGTCCATTCGAAAGCTTGCAGTCTAAATTCTCTGTGATCTTTTCTAGACTGGTTTCATGAGTGGTTCTTTTCTATAATATTGCCCTCTTCTACTCATATAGGGTGTTCTTGATCCTCTCTAGTTTTTCAGATAGATATGTATGTAATAGTTTATCTTGTGAATAGGATTGCAACACTATTTTACTACTATCAAACTTTCTCCATTTTCTTCTTGAATTTATTGGTTAAAGCATCTAGGGTGTTTTAGTTTTTCTATTGTGAGTTCACAATAGAGTTATTTCAAGGAAATAACTAAGTTCAGGATTCATTTTCAGGCGTGTATGAATTGATATATCAAGGGTATTTCATATTTTTCTTTTAGTACATTACTGATCAATGTGTTTCCTATTTATGAGTTTCTTCCAAGGGGAGAGTTAAATTCTTTAAATAGGAGACTGCATATCTTAATACACAGGTGGATTCGTAAGTAGAGTTTGATCAATGGTGCATGATTTGATGTAAAGCATCATCATGTTAGACTGTGTTATTTTCTTATTTCATAATTTTTTTGCTGCATATTTCATTTGACTCTATTTCCCATTGGATAAGGCACCTTTGAGGGATTTGGGGTATTTCAGAGGTCCATCCCACCCAAAACATAAATGATAACATTTTCCCTTTCATGTTGATAGGAGGAGTTGGGAATTTTGTCTAGTTTTCAGATTCATTGTATGCAAGTGGGATTTTGCATGAGATCTGGTGAGTACTGGGGTATTCATTCCCTAAGAGTATGAAAACTATTCCACAAAGTGACATACCTGCAGGCCTATTGTTTGTAATAAGGAGTTATGTGTGTAGATGAGGTGTACCCACCTGAGGGAGTGGAAATCAAAGTGAAGAAGGTTTTAGGCCTTGTCAACATTAGCACCCTTCTTGTGCTCTGATTTGTAGGAAGAATTAGATCTCTGACAATCAGATAAATATCCCATGTCTAGTTATCATTTTCTCTTTTAGAATCAAAGGGTGCAAGAAAAAGTACTAATAGTGTCCACTTGAATTCTCTTTTATCTCCTCTCATAGTCTCAGTCATAGCATTACAAATTGAATTGAAATTTCTAATGAACTTTTGGTAAAAAATTTCTAAACCATGAAATGATCTTACCTCAGTAGCATTTTCAGGTGTAGGCCAATTCAAAATAGCTTCAACCTTTTCAAGATCCATTTTCAAACCATCAACCAAAATCACATATTCCAAATACACAATCTCTTCTTTCATGAATGAACACTTTTTCAAATTAATCAACAACTTTTCTTCTTTCAATCTCTGCAATACCTATTTAATATGAAAAAAATGTTTTTCTCTGGTCTTACTGAATATCAGAATGCCATCTAGGTATACAATCACAAATTTACCCAATAATTTCTTCAAAACTTCATTCATCATTCTTTTAAAAGTACTTGGTGCATTAGTTAAACCAAAAGGCATAACCAACCACTCATACAAACCTTCTCTTGTCTTAAAAGAAGTCTTCCATTCATCACCTTCTCTGATTCTTATTGATGATATCCACTTTTCAAATCAATTTTGGTAAACTACTTTTCTCCAGTCAAACTTCCATTAGGTCATCCATTCTCGATATAGAAAACCTATATTTCACTATTATCTTGTTGATTGCTCTGGAATCAGTACACATTCACCATTCTCCATTCTTCTTAGGTGCAAATATAGCTGTTACTTCACATGGAATCAAAATTTCTTGAATCAAACCTTTTTGCAACAATTCTTGAAATTGTCAGTTAAGTTCCTGATCCTCGGTAGGTGTTAGCTAATGTGGTGCCTTATTCAGTAAACTAGCTCGAGGGATCGAATCCATACAATGATCAATGCTTCTCTTCAGTGGAAAACCATTAGACACATTATCATAAATGATCTTTCTATACTTGATGAGTATCTTATCAATCTCTTTAGGGACACTATCCACTATTTTCTTACTTGGTTTATTAGGAATCACAACAAAACACACATCATTCTTCTTCAAATCCTTAACAAAATTTCTTCCTTCCAACAAAAAAATTTCACAGATGTACAAACATTACTAACATATTCTTCAATCAAAGGCAATAAGATTTATCTTCTCCCATTAGCCCAAGTGGTATATTTATGCAATCTCCCATCATATATAGCATGTATATCATACTGCCAAGGTCTACCCAATAGATTATGACAACAATCCATAGGCATAATATCACATAGAACTTTATCATAGTACTTTCCAATTTTCAAATTCACATAACATTGTTCACTTACCAATAGTGTATGCTCATCTTTGATCCATGAAATCTGATAGGGTCTCAGGTGTTTCAACCTCTCTAACTGAAAACTTGCAACCATTTCCTTAAATTCTAAATTCTCTTAGCTTCCACTATCAATGATTACCTTCCACACTTCATCAGAAACTCTTCATCTGGTCTTGAACGAACTTTTCCGTACCAAATATTCCTTATTAATTTCACTCCAAAATTCTCTCTTGACCATCAAATTCTTTTCTAAGTTCTCTAATTCATTCAGTGAATCTTCTTGCACCAAAATAGTTCTACTATTACTGACCTTACTTGCATGTGTACATTCAAATGACCTATGTCCTTCTTCTGCACAATTGTAACAAGTTCCTCATAATCCACCTCTTCTATGACCACCTCAGTAGTTATCGCCTCTTCCTCTAGAAGAATTTTCACTTTTCCACTCAGTCTTTCCTTTGTCCTTATTTGTTTTGTCTTGATCAAATCTATTATTTTCACCAAAATATCTACCTCTTCCTCTAGGGAATCTACCACCTCTTTCTCTTTGTCTTTTCTCATGTATTTTGTTCAATTTCTCCTCATCTTTCAAGGCAAATTGATAGGCTTCTTCAATGCTTTCCAACTTAACCAAACTGATTTCTTCTTGAATAGAAACTCTTAACCCATTCAGGTACCTAGAAATTATTTCCACTTCATCCTCAACATGTCCAGATCTGATATCTAATCTATACAATTCCTTAGTATAATCTTTTAATGAGCTATCTTTCTCCCTCAAACTTTGCATTCACCTAAATAGGTTAATTTGATAATCACAGGGTAAGAAATTACCTTTGAATTTTTTCACCATCTTATTCCATACATTGATTTTGTCTTTCACTTTCCTTTTTCTATCCAATTGTAGATGCTCCCACCATAAGGATGCATGACTCATCAACTTTGTACTTGCAATTTTCACCTTTTTCTCTTCAGGGATATTTTCATATTCAAAATACTTTTCCATCTCAGTTACCCAATCTACCAGCTCATCTGAATCCAGCCTTCCACTATATTCAAGAGGATTGAAATGTGGTGTAGACTTCAAGTTTGTCAATGCCTTCAAAAGTATTTCTTCACCTTGATCCATCCTAGGTTTAGGTTCAGCTTCACCTTTCTCATCTTCAACTTCTTCATCACTAACATCCTCAAGATATCTTCCTCAACATTGGGCTATCTCAACATCTTTTGACCTAGAATAAATTTATCTTAACATGTCTACCAATCTTGGATCTACATCTTGCCTCCCATGAACCATCTTGAAATCCTCTGTAATTGTAGGTTAGATCACAATATTCTACCCCACAAAAAATATCAACTAGGGTTTGCAAGAAGGAACCCTCGACCTAAACTCACAAATTTAGATCTAGATCTCAACTTGGATCTGATACCACTTGGAGCAAGAGGGGGTAGGATGAGGGGCCAAAGGCACCCTAAACACAAAACCTCCTTGTTGATTCACCATGCAAAAGAAAAAAACACATGGAGAGAGAGAATGAAAAGATCATATATTATTCATTAAATAACCTCATACATGTTAGGTTGTAAGGCCTTGCCAGCTACGGCCAAATACATTCAAATTTTATTACAATAGTCCTCTAACATGAGAGGATTCAACTTCATAACCTATTTTCTATCTTCTAAAACTCATACCTAAAACTACAATTGACAACTTTATTTATACAAGAGGCTATCGAAACAAGTCAGCCTTCAGATCCACCATTGGGGAAAGAAATGACTAGATCTAGGTCCACATGCTTCCCAATGATCGATACCAACATTAACTCTATGACCAAAATTCAATACACAAGTCAGTCTCAACATAAATCCAAAATAAACCACTCGGTGAGCAAGATTAACGAGCAACAAGAAATTAACTCGATGAACCAACCGAGCCCCGTTGGTGGAAATAGGAAAACATCACCGAGAGCCTAAAAGAGGATACCAAGCACAACTAACAACTCTATCATGTTTTTAGTGATACATGATTGCCAAGAACCTGAGATGCTCCTGCATCAGTTTGACTTATGGACTTTATGCTTGGCATCCAAATTGATTGGAAAATGAAGGGGATTCATGGATGGATAAAAATTACATGGGGGATTTTTGGATGAGTAGATGGTTTTCAAAGATGTGTTCCTTTGCTGACTTGCATATGGGAAAGGGTAAGTGGATTTTGAACTAGTGGATGGAGGAATATATGGACCTAAAATGGACAGAAGGGGTGAAGGAGGAGGTATACATTTGAACTTGGATTTGGAAGGGATACTAGTAGATTGATAGTGATCTTTTGAACAGAGGTCATGACCTAAGTTAGACTTTTCTTTGACTTGAAAGGGTTTTTATATACCTTGATCATGGATTCTTAACCCTTTGACTTGATATTTCTTTTGAACAATAGGATATTTTCTATAGGATGTGAGTTTATTTTGAGATATACATGGTATTGAGGGACTTATATGATCATGAAGTGGACTAGACCTGATAGAACTAGAGGAACACATTTGAAGTGTAAGGGGTTCATGAAAATCTTGAATAAATGTGTTTAAATCATGAGGAGGATGAGGAGGAATAATGGGATCCTGTGATAGAATAGGGGTAGTGATAGGGTCATCTAGCGGGATAGGGTCTTGCAAAGGATATGGAAGATAAGGTCAAGGACATGAAGGAATGGATGGATCTTGAGGAGGATCCAAATGGATGATGGAATCTTGTGGAGGATATTAAGGTGAGGAGGTATTGTGATCTTGACTTGGAATAGGATCATTGGAAAGGATGGAAGGGAGGACATGATCTTTCTTAAGGAGTGAAAGGTCACTGAGACTTGGAAGAACAAGGGCATCATCTTGGATAAGAAATTCAAGGATAATGGGATCATCATGAGGCTTAAGGGAAGTGGGATCTTGGTCAAAAAGTGGATGGGATTGGTCATTGTTGGTATATTTCTCTTGATTTGTTTTAGGACTTATTTCTTCATTCTTTAGTTCATCCTCTTGACATGGTGTTTGACTTGGAATATGAATAGGGGACTCTAGAAAAAGGGTCAATGTTTTGACATGAAGGATATGGAGTTTGAATGGGACTTTCTTAAATAGGATTGTGTAGAGATGGAGGACATTTTGGAATTAGATCTAGTATTTTGGAAGCATAGGATAAACGTGCATCAAGAATGGGACTAGCTTTTATTTCTTCTATGGATAGCCATGGTAAGGTTTCATCATTAGATATGCCACTTGTGGGAGATGGAGGAAATTGGTCTTAGGAAAATTTAGGAGATAAAGGGATGGAAGGGGACATGGATGTGTCTTGAATGGAAATTGATTGATGGTAAATGGGTATATCATCCATGTGACTATTTTGGAATGAGACATTTCTATACATGGGTGAAATATTTATTTCATCCTCTTCATATATACAATCCAATTTTTGAAACAAACTCTTTGAATTTTTAGATTTGAATTTTCCCTACTTGGGTAATTTTATTGGTGATATCACATTAATGCTATTATGTTGTGAATAATCTATTGATGAAACATGTCCCACAAATTTTTTATTATTTATTATGCTTGATATGGTTGAACTTGTGCTTGTTTGGGAAAAAAATGTTTGGTTTTATGACATAAAACATTTTTCATTAACATGAGATGTTCTTGGAGGAAAAATTTCTTGTGATCTTGGTATCGATTGAATTTTTGGAACAAGATGTTGGGAATTTTTTGAGGGACACTTGGTTGCATTGGAAAAAATATTGGTTCATAATTAGGTGGAGGTCCCCATTGAATTATTCCATTCTCTGGTTCAAAGCTTTGATTTGGCATTTGTTTAAATGATTACCTTGGGACTTGGTTCAATGAAGCTTTCTCTTGAATGTAATTGGATTGGCCTTGGTTGAAGTTTTCATTTGCTTCATCTAGTAGTGAAAGAAGGTCTGGTATCTTCAATTTTTCAATGAGAGATACTATGTCAATCTCATGTCCATTCTTTATCATCTTATCAACCTCTTCATTCAAGATTTCTCTTCTTTAGCCAATTTTTATTGCAACTTTTGGATTAAGTATGTGTGAGACTGATGTGATTGATCATTTTATTGTATTAATGCCATTTCTCTTGAAGGTACATTATGTTTGGGTCAAAATCTTGTATTTGCAAAGATACACATTGTTTAGGATCCAAGGGTATTTGTGTGTTCTCACTTAAAATATACATGGGTTGGTAAGAACCTTGTTGCCTTGTCACAATTGGCATGATGACTAGATTCAATTAAGGGTATGAAATGTATGCAAGATGCAACTTTTTTTTGGACATTTAGGAGACTTTGAAAATGATAATTCAACCTAAGGTATGCAAAGGCTTTTGAAATGATGTGAAACTTTGGAAGATACAAAAATGAAAATATCCTTGGGGTTTTGAAATGCTTTTGAAATGATATGAAAATTAAACTTAGGATGTGGAAAATGAAACTTTATCTTGTATTTTAAAGGTTCTGAAAGCTTGGATTATGAAGCTTAGGATTTGGACTTTGAATTTTGAAAATGCAAATTATGAAAATTATGTATTTGGAATTTTGGACTTTGATAAAATATTTGAAAAACACAAATCTAAGGGTATAACCTTAGGAATTTGAATAGGGATCTTGACTTGAAAGGATCATGATGCAGGAGCATTTTGGAATTCCCTGGCAGAGGGATGTAATACTTTGTTTTTGGTAGTTTTATGAGTTTCTGGGTTGTGATGATCTATGGAAATCTTTGGAATGTGAACTGAAAGGAATTTTTTCCTTTATTTATGTGGAAGATATTTCTAAGGTTGCATCTCTTGAGGTGGCATGGTTTGGGAGATATTGGATGAACTGTTTCAAAGTTAGAGCTATTTTCCTTGTTGTCGGAGTAGTATTTTCCTGCAGTTTTGGAGCTGATTACGTGACGTGGTGTTGTTGATCCTTAATGAATCAGATTTTACACTCTTAGGGATTTTAAGAGGACCTAAATTAATATCATTTACCAAGGGCACAATCCCTGATTGATTTTTATTAAAAAGTTATGAGCATTTTTCTTGGGGACCTATTTTCTGTCAGTGTTCCCGCTGGAGCCGTTCCTGCAGTTTTGGTGATGATTGCGCATCATGGAGATGTTTATCCTTAATGAATCAGACTTTGTAATCTTAATTAATTTAAGAGGACCTAAATTAATATCATTTACCTAAGGCGCAAGTCCTAATTCATTTTGAGTCAAAATTTATGGCCGTTTTTCCCCAGGACCTATTTTCTACCAGTTTTCACATGAAATGTGGAGTGTTTCTTCTTGCGCGGTTTCATGTGATGAGATGGGGCCTTTCATGGTTAAGGGAATGTTTTTGGGTCCTATGTGGACCTAAATCTAAAGGCGCATTAATTTTTTATCACTCTTGCATTATTTTTGGTTTCTCTTATTGGTCTGGACCTATATTGTAATTAAATGCCTGACTGGCCGACTTGTGGCTTAGTTGGCTATATATTAAGAGCTTGGGTAAATTTTTAGTAGTAATTAGAGTGGTAGATGATCATTAGATCATTAGGAAGAGTAGTGTAGAAGTATATTTGAAAATATGGGAGTTTGTAGCAGAACTAGTGGCCTGCGGGCTTAGGACAGCAAGGGTTGCTTGGAAGTGTGAGTACAAGTTTAGACCTATTCCTATCAGAGGTTGCTTGTTGTAGATTTGAAATAGCTAGTGGTTCCTTGGATCTTGCTAGACCTTTCTGATACTTTTTTATTTCAGTGTAATAGGCTGAAACTTGAAAGGCCTTACAGCTGGGCATGTTGAATGAAATTCTATTTTGAATCATTATCTTGTTTTATTCCACTATGCATATTGTTGTTATAATCAGCAGTGTAGGCTTGGACCATCCATTATTTGATCCTCCATCCATGCCCTATGTCAAGTGGTATTAAAGCTTCAAGATCTTGAGTGTGTAAACTAGTTGAGGTTGTTTACACGAGGACCTTGTTGGTCACTTGTTGCTTTGGATTTGAATCTTTGAGGATGCCTCCAAGAAGATTGGATCCTAGAGCAATTGCAGATCTTTGTGATGTGGTGGAAGCAAAGACTTCTGAGAGGTTTGTTCACTTGGAAACTTATTTCTTGAACCAGGTTGATGACCTTGTGAAGGAAAATGTTGTTGATATTTGTAGAGCTTACTAGAGTTGGAGCATGCCGATCTGGAGGAAAGTTGTTTGGTCAGTTAGAAGATTGGTCCAAGAGAGAAGACATCTTGACAAGGTTTCTTGTGATAGTATAGAGGTTGAAGAGGTATGTGATATTGGTTTTTGTGATCAATTGGTCGACTCTGACATGAAACCTATAGAGCAACTTATGATTGTTGTTGAGATACCTTTGTTTACTGATACTATGGTAGACCTTGTTGAGGCTGGTGAGAAGATTTGTTTTCATGTTCATTTAATTGTGTCTAAGATGAGAATTGTAGAGTATCTAGTTGGGCTTGATCAGATTCTTGTTGGTGAAGAGTTACTTGTTGCTGAACACCTTTGTGATGGTGGTGTTTCCAAGTTTATTTTGTTTAGTGTTATGGTGCAGATCTTATTTGTTGGTTGTGGACTTGAATTACTGGTGGAAAGTAATGAGTCTTGTGATGAGTTGCAGATATGTGATGCTAATGATGAGAGATTTCATATTGATGTGGATCTAACTTTGCATCTACTTGTTGGGGAGTTGGATACTCTTTTTTTTGAGATAGGTTGTCATGATTAGTGGTATGTGTATGCACCCAAAAATGGTCACCTAGACTTTGGGCCCCATTTATTTGATTTATTTATCTCTGAATCAGTTTTATCAATAATCAATATTTTTCAACACTATCAATTTCTTGATCAAATCCTAATTTTATCATTTTTGATTATTTGCCTTGGGCTAACCATTTTATCCTAAGTCTTTATTTAATTAAAAAGAATATTTCCTCCCCTTTTATTTAAATAAAAAATCCCCACTTTTCTTCTTATCCTAAGTTGCACAAATAAAGCATCATTCTTATTTTATAAAAAGGGAAAACGTATTTTTTGTCTCATATGGACACAAAAGTCAACTCCTATTTTCTCATTAGAGGATATTTGTGCACAAGGATCAAGCTTCCATTTTTCTCCACCGTTGATTAAGTCTTTTGCCTCTTAATCTCAATGGTCCATTTCACCTCATTTCTTATAAAAGGAGAGCTCTCTCCTTCATTTGGATATGATCATGTTTTATGCTAATGTTATGCTGCAGGTTTTCTAGCTTACTTTGAAGATATTGAAGACTTGCTTCCTTTCATTTGCTTTCATCATTTAGTTGCACATTTCATTTGATTAGTTTGCATATCATGGCATTTTAGAGTAATTTTCCTTTTATGCAACAGATTTAACTCACATAGCTAAATTAAGAGTTTGTAATCCATTGCAATTTCATTTCATAGATTAGTTTGCATTGTCATTTGATAGATTAATTTTTCACTCATACTAGTTTCATTTGCATCTTGCACATTTGATTCATTTTGGGGATTTTGGCACTCTTGCCCTAGTCTTCAATTTTATGAATCTCTCATTGTATGGTTGACTAGCAAGGTCACAAGTTTGTAGCTCTAGCTGAGGGCAATTTTATCATAGTGTCTTGCAACTTCATGCATACAGAGCTATGGATCAATTTGTGAGGGCTCATTCTTGAGTTTCCTTGCATGTAAGGATTCATAGAAGTATGGTCACATTTTCACCATACATTTCTGGTGCTCACCGTGGGGTAGAGTAGATAGACTTTGTCCTTTCGATTTGTTGCATTTTTGTGATTTTTCAGATTAATTTGCACATATTTTGTATTCTCTATTTTCTATCTCAAAATATCGCGTGACACTTCTCAGGATTATCGTGTGACAGTTCTCAGTATACGCATGTGACGCTTTGTGCAGAAGAAGAATCACCTGTCTATATTCTGGTCTGTCACCTGGTATCGTACGAAGTATCACCCAGGTACATGAAACTGTGTTGCACGATTCTAGTGAAGTCTAAGGTATATCATTTGATCTAATAAAGAACTACATTTTAAGTTTTATCATCTGAATTCGATCACATTTAGTTTGTTGGTTTACTTTATTGTATTTAGATAGATGTAACTTGCATTTCTTAGCTTAGATTAATCAGTTTCTTGCATTACTTTTATTTAGATTTTGGATTTTCCTAACCCTAGTTGTCTAACAAGTTGTGGTTGTAGGAGTTTTTCTTGAAGGAAATTTCCATGAATTGCATGTTAAAGGGCTACTAACAGTTTTTGCAAGGCTGCCCAAAGCATAATTGAAAAGCAAAAAGAAAGAAAATTTTTTTGAGTGTTTGTGATTTATTTCCTTTCAAGTGTGGCATCTACTAATTGTTTTAGGAACTTTAATATCTTGTGGAAGGGATTTTGAGGTGGTAGGAGAAGTATGCTCTTCACCCTTGTGGTGAACTAGAAAATCTTGACCCATCTTGGAATTTTGGAAGCAAGAGGGTAATTGAATTTTCTTGGTGTGTTTGAGAGAAGTTTTTGAGATAGGGGAGTATGCTCTTCACCCTTGTGGTGAACCAAAAACCTTGAACCTCAAAAATCATCCATTCTTTGTTTAGTTTAGGATCCTTTAGTGGGCCTGCTCTTGAGCAATCAAGAGGAATGACCCAAGTGGGGACAAGCCTTTTGCCGGCTATTCTGACTCACTATAATCTCAAGGCTATCGAGGACACAAAACCATGGTAGACATAACACTTGTCTTCACCTGATGTGAGTAGCTCATGGGATTGTGACCATGGGGAAATCATTGAGCAAGAATGCTTAAGGTACTCTTGAGGCCGTGAGGTCCTAGTCCTTTATGAGGAGCAAGAGGGGTGTTATGAACAGAAGCCCTTACTAAGAACCATAGGTTAGAAGCCACCTTTATTTAGCCACTCATCTTCTTAGTGCAAGGATTTATCCAAGTGGACTACCCCGAATCACCCCAAGATACTCACCATATGTGTTCCTTTGGTTGTGTTATTTGACACTTCCACGACAAAGCCAATATCTCTTGTGGGAAACCACTTGGTGTGAGGTGAGGGAGCATCAAGTTGTGGGCTAAGTTGGTAAGTAATGAACCTTGAATTTTAGGATAGATAATTCTTGAAGTGTTTTCAAATGTGCTAAACCAGTGTAAACATTCTTACATACAAACAATCGGTAGCTTCCATAGGGTGCAATTTTATTTTTGATATCACAAGTGTTTGTCTTGGCAAGGTTGCTTTTGTCCTTGTTTCAAGTGTTTGAAGACATGTTTGATCCCCTACTATTTGCAAACCTATCCAAATGCTATTAAATTTGTTATTGAAATCAGACATTTTCACCCTCAAATCCAGACATTTGAAATCAGACCTTAAAAACTCAAAATTTTGCACACATTTGGTCAAAAACTACATTAGTATCACCTGCTTAAGAGAGAAATATCATACAATAGTTTGCACTAGACTATGTCTCTTGACAGTTATTAGGTCTGTTGCCTACCAATTTTGAGGTTTATCACTTGGCATCATGCGAAGTATCACCTGGTCCTAGGTATATCACCTGGTTTGCTTGGAGTCCATCGCCTGAAAGTTTTTAGCAGTATTATTAGTTTTAGTCATTGAGTTTCCTTTTCATACGACTTGACCTTTGAGTAGGTTATTTGACCTTGCTGTTAGAGACCTATTTTGACTACAAATTTCTAATTTTAATCTTCTAGGGATCATTTCAATTGATTTATAAGGTTACCTTGAAAATAATTTGTGAAGTTAGAAAGCTATTCTTAGTGGAAAGTTTATCTTTAAGATTGTTGATTAGACCCTTGGAGAATTTTGGTCCTCTTATTGTCCAAATTATTTTTCGTATATCTCAATTTTGATTTGAATTTTGGCTAAGTCTGACCTCCTGATTCAAAAGTGCAAGGGTATTCACCCTTTGATTTGAAGCACCTCTTTGACAGTGTTGGTGACGCCTTTTATTTTCTATCTTTTCATTTTCTCTTTGGACAATAGAGAATCTTAATTATCCTAGGTTGGCATTGGAACTTTGAGAGATTGACTTATCACCTAGAGTTTCTTTCTTTCATATCAGTTACAACAAGATACCAAGTTAGTCAAAGGAAACAACCTCTAATTGTCAGATCCTAGGTGCTGTCATGTTGCTCAACATCTCAATGAATGTTATGGTATCAATTGCATAAGATGACTCTTAGTCTTCTTCCTTCTCCATTTCCCATATTCTTCTAAAGTCTTCTATTCCCATGGGAAATTCTTCTTCTTCTTCTTGATTCCTTTCCTCTTATTTTCTAGTCTACTTTCTTCTATTCATTTATTCATTTCTTCCATGCTTGATTCCTCCTCTTCTAGAACCATGAATTTCAACTATCTTGTTAAGGAACCTCTCTTAAGAATAGATGATCTTGAACTCATTGCTCAATTTGAAGAGTATCTTTATTCCTCCAATGGTCCTTCCAAATATCTCATGGGTGATAAACTTATGGAAAAAATAAAGGAAAAGATGATTAAATCAAATTCCTTTGCTAGGATCATAGACATGATCATATCACAACCTCCTTCTTCTAAACGTTCTTCATTATCTAAGTTTTCTCATTCTTCCTCATCTTCCAAATCTTACCATGACTCTTCTAAACATTATTCACATTCTTCATTATCCAAGTCTTCTTCTTCCACTAAGTCTTCAATTTCCTCTTCTTCACGATCTCATTCTTCTTCTACTTCTCCCAAGAGTCTTACTTCTCTTCAGAAGACATACCATAAAGAGCAACGTGATAGTCCTTATGATGTCTCTTCCATAAAGATTGATACACCCACCTATGATGACTATGATGACTATGATGATGGACAATGTAGTGATGCCCATGAAACTTCTATTCCTAAGCATCATCCTCGTGGTGCACTTGTGATTTCTAAGGGGGAGTCGTATTGGATAGACTGTGATGGTGATCCATATGACTCTAAATTTGAAAAATTCTTTGATGATTTTTGTGAACAATACAATATTCCTATTGAGGAAGAGAAAATCTACCGCACTGATTCCAAACATCAAAAGAATCTCTCCTCTAAAAGTTCTCATGCTGAAAATAAAGGTTGTGCTCTCAAACAAGATCATATTAATGTTGAACCTTTGTCTTGTGATGGTTCCCTTCCACCCTCTACTTCCTCCAATACCCACACACTTCCTAAATCTTTTGAGTCTTCCAAATCTTTCATAAATCCTTCATCCAACAAAGATCCTAAGGCTT
Organism: Chamaecyparis obtusa; assembly: GCA_027943335.1. NCBI lineage: Eukaryota > Viridiplantae > Streptophyta > Pinopsida > Cupressales > Cupressaceae > Chamaecyparis > Chamaecyparis obtusa. The sequence continues at coordinate 192,675 of BSBK01002686.1, forward strand.
TCCATGCGGTTCCCTATAGTTATTCTCAAGGGCCACCTCTTAAAGATACTCAAGCTAACTTTCACTTGGCTAAAAATGCTTTCAATAATGCTAAACCTAAAGAGCCTAATCCTTTATGTGCTATAATACCTACTTTAGCTATTCCTTCACTATCTCTGCCAAAGTCTTCCATACAACTCCAACCTGCTTCCTTGTCCTTAGAAGTGGCTCCATGTCAAGAGGACTCTAAAAATGATAAAGAAAAGAACATAAAGAAAGATCAAGATCAAGAACCCTCCATGTCATCCAATTCTTTTCATGATGTCTCTTATCCATTTCATGGTTCTTTTGATCCTTTACGCCCTTTCTCATTCATTCCACCATGTCTTAATTCTTCTTCTAAGAAAGATCAAGTTACTACTTACACCGTTGAGCTTATTGATAATCAAAATAACCTTACCACACTTGCACTCTCCAAAGATGAGACTTCCATTAAGGTTATTGAAAATGATGTTGTTACTTCCAATGATAAGCCTATTGAAAATCAAGAGAAAAATTCTACGCTTGTGCTATCAAAAGATCCTTGTCAAGATCAAAGCCTTCCATCTTCTTGTTCTACCACTCCATGTTCACTTCCACTTTCTACTCTTCCTAAATCTTTGCAAGCTTTGAACAATCATGTCAATGAAGGTGCTCCTATTCAAGATGTGTGCAATCCTATTGAAGATCCTAATGCTCACCCTAAAGATGTTGATATCCTTGGTTGTGATATAGATGATGATGAACTTATTGATTATCCTTTTGCATCTTCCACTTCCATCCTTGGACCTCTTCCACCATTGCTAAGGGCTTCACGTCTTCCTTCCATCTTGGTCCCTTATGTCCCTTCACTTTCCCCTCCCAATTCTCCTAATTCATCATCTATTTTGGGTCCTTATGTCCCTCCATCTCCTATCTTCCCTCAAGATCAACATAGATGCATACCCTTGAATCATTTTCATCCATCCTCCCATCTAAACCAGTTGTATTTTCCTTCTTCTTCCATAATTCCCAAGTCTTTTGGAAGTAACTTGAATGTTCAATACAAGAAAAAGAAGCAATACAAGAATCCATCAAAAAAAGAAAATCACCATGTCTCCTCTAATCGACATGGAGGCATAAAGTCAAAAGAGATATCTAAGAAGAAAACTACAAGACAAGTATGGGTTCCAAAATCCATCATTGAAGATATTCTCTCTAACACATCAAAATAAAATAAAAAGCTTAAAGCTATATGGATTCCAAAGTCTCTCTTGAAAGAGTCTTATGTTGAGCAAAAAGTGAAGTTGACATTCAAGCTTCCAAAGGCTTCCACTTCATCTTTTTCCAAAAATATTCTTCCATTCCATGTGCCTGAACCACAACCTCTACTACACATTTTCCATATTCCTTCTCGTATTCCTCCATTCACATTTGAGAATTATAACAAGTACACCAATCCTCTCTTCGAGGAGTCAGATAGCAATAATGAACTAGAATATGGTTCACATTTGGACTAGAATATGGTTTACGTTTCCTCCATTTTTCCCACCACCCTTCAAGGTGTGTATTAACATTGATCTTGCCTTCCTTTCCATCTACCCTTTCAGTACAATCCTTCCATTCATTATCCTTCTACCTTCTATCATTTTTCCTCATTTGCCTATTCCTCCTATCTTCCAACCTCACTCGCTTTACATAAAACCTTATCCTCCATTTTTCTCTTCCATTTTCCTTTCCCTATCAGTATCTTTGAGCATATCATTTTGGATCCTTGGTATATCAATGATTTATCCTTTCAAGGAGCATTACCTAAAAGCTTTCTTTCTTCCAAAAAATTATAAAATTCAAAAAGAAAAAGGAAAAAATTGAAAAAATTGAAAATGTGCCTTGGTGAAAACCTGGAAACAGGTGCCTTGGTAGAAAAAGTAAAGAGAAATAAATTCATCCCATGGTGAAAACCACTCCCTTGTGGTGCCTTGGATAAGTACCGTGATGTAAACCTGGCAATCAGGCATCATGTGTAGTTCTTCTACATATTTCATCCATTCCATCTTCTCTCTTTGATCTTGACAAGGTTCAACTATACACAAACATTTGGCTATCTTGTGAGCTATTTTACAATGATCTTGCTTTCATTCCATTCATGTTCAGCCTTCATATTTATTTTCCTTCATTCATTCTAGCCTTTCGCTATCCTTTTCCCTTTTGGTCTTGATCTAATAAACAAAAAGAGAGTAAAATATGATGCTATGAAGTCTCTTGACATGTCTACTCCTTTGGACTGCATCCTTTCCTTCTTTTGCAGTGCACTTTTGTGACTTATCCTATGATGGCCTTTCATTGCTTGTCCAAATGTGCTTTACATGACAATTTTTTTCCCTAGCTTGGGTACTCTTGAGGAGTTTGACCTTGAAGATTTCTTCCCTCCATTCACTTTCATTCTCCTTTCCTCCATCTCATTCACCAGCTTGCTCATCCATCTTGTCCCTCACCTTGCTAGACATTGGGACTACACGATGTGATCTTTCTTGGGATTTTGGTGCCTATTCTGTCTGGGGGCATCCTTTGTATATATTTTATGATCCTGAAAAAATACCAAAAAAAATCATATATAATGCTGAAAAAAATCCTAAAAAGTATAAAAAGTCCTGAAAAAAATACAAAAAATTCAAAAAATTCAAAAAAAATAGAAAAAGTGCCTTGGTGAAAACTTGGAAACAGATGCCTTGGTAGAAAAAATATAAAAAATTGAAAAAAAGAAAAAAATTGCAATAAAAATCCAAGTGGTGAAAATCTGGAAACAAGCACTACTTGAGGCCTTTGCACTCCTATTTGTTAGCATGCGTCCTCGACACTGAGCCTTTCTCCATCATACCTTGACCTTATTTGGCTTAGTCTGGAATTGGTCTTTACCTTTGTCTAGGGGGCATAACTATTCGCATAGGTCCTTTAGGTCTGTTTGTCTCTTGGGGCATTTCACAATCAGGTGTTTTTCAACACCACTCCAACAATGTTTCTCAACACTACCCTAGCGTCGAGTGTTTCTTAAACACTTATCAAATGTCTTACCCAATAGTCCAAGTGTAATGTGATATTTCTCACTAAGCAGATGTGATACTCAGAGTTTGACTCTATGACCAACACACACAGTTAAACAATCAACTCGTTGAGATATGTTGACTTTATTTTTTTTGTGTCTATGAGGATTTCTTTGATGAGAAGTGTCTCCCTAAGAAGTTTTTGATGATGCATAGCTAGAAAACTGAGGATATGAGAACATGTTTTATTTCTTTATCTTCTTGTGGGTATATCTCATTGATCCTGACTGTCATGAGCATTTATGCTAGTCTTACTTGACACTAAGGATTGAAAAGGTATTATCCTTAACTATTTTTATGCAAGTGCATGTTTATAGTTATCCTGACTTTCATGTGTCTTGATACAAGCATAATCTCCCCATATCAAAATTAGGTAATCTCACTGCACTAGTCATCTTGACCTACATGTCTTTGATGCCTAGGTGGGATTTCCACATTTTTATCTGATAAAGATCATATTCATATACACATAGCTATGCTAGTGTGCATTGTATGATCTTACGGTGCTACCTAACACTCGATGATGATAATTAGATGTCTATAAGTGTTATGACCTTGCAAGTCAACCACTTTCATAGTAGCTTGCATTCTTAGGTTCATGATTAGTTTAGTTTTGCATTTTGCATATGGAGAGAGCTCTCCTTTTCATCATTTACAGACTAGTCGGTCAACTGTGTTCATCTTCTGATTCTTCTCGATCATGTCTTTCACTTCTTGTCTTTCACATCACATCCTTTTCTATTCCTATAGCATTTTGACTTTTTGACCAATTTTTAAAACGTCTTGAAATTGTGCGGAAATTGCACCCCTAGCTAATTTCGACGTCTTGGATCCATTTTTGGACTCAAAATCAAAATCCAAAGTCATATTGCTAGTCAAAATCATGTTTCAAAATTTTCCTTCTTCTACGCAGTTGATTGACCATTTGAGGCATAATTCTCCAATCTCTGATAGAATTTCTTCCTGCCATGTCTCTCAAATTTTCTAGTCTTTCATTCACTCTATTTCTAGTCTTCTATTTCTATTCCTCTACTTCCTCACTGGGGCATGTTTTCACTATCTAATGGTTATCCTTTTATCATTTATCTTCGATTATGATTTCATTTCGATTTGATCATCTTTTATCGATTTGTTGTTCTCCTCTATCTGATTTCGATTTCAATTCTGAGGGGGCAGTACCTATGGGATTCTCATCCCTGATTCTCTTGATTTTCCTAATTCAAACATCTTTTGTGAGCTTTTGCTCAAATTTGAGATTCTTATCTCTTACTTTGAATGTGATCCTGAATCAACCTCATGTTCAAAGGCCTTTGTTTATGCTTTGTCCGGATATGATCCCGAATCGACCTCATATCTGAGTTGTTTTGTGATCCAAGATTGATCTCACATTTCAAATTTATTCTTTAACTACATGTGTTCCCAAATCGATCACACGTTATTCAAAGAGGGGCAAATGTATGCACCCAAAAATGGTTGCCTAGACTTTGGGCCCCATTTATTTGATTTATTTATCTCTGAATCAGTTTTATCAATAATCAATATTTTTCAACACTATCAATTTCTTGATCAAATCCTAATTTTATCATTTTTGATTATTTGCCTTGGGCTAACCATTTTATCCTAAGTCTTTATTTAATTAAAAGGAATATTTCCTCCCTTTTTATTTAAATAAAAAATCTCCACTTTTCTTCTTATCCTAAGTTACACAAATAAAGCATCATGCTTATTTTATAAAAAGGGAAAAAGTCTTTTTTGTCTCATATGGACACAAAAGTCAACTCTTATTTTCTCATTGGAGGATATTTGTGCACAAGGATCAAGCTTCCATTTTTCTCCACCATTGATTAAGTCTTTCACCTCTTAATCTCAATGGTCCATTTCACCTCATTTCTTATAAAAGGAGAGCTCTCTCCTTCATTTGGATATGATCATGTTTTATGCTAATGTTATGCTGCAGGTTTTCTAGCTTACTTTGAAGACATTGAAGACTTGCTTCCTTTCATTTTCTCTCATCATTTAGTTGCAAATTTCATTTGATTAGTTTGCATATCATGGAATTTTAGAGTAATTTTCCTTTTATGCAATAGATTTAACTCACATAGCTTAATTAGGAGTTTGTAATCCATTGCAATTTCCTTTCATAGATTAGTTTACATTGTCATTTAATAGATTAATTTTTCACTCATACTAGTTTCATTTACATCTTGCACATTTGATTCATTTTGGGGATTTTGGAACTCTTTCCCTAGTCTTCAATTTTATGAATCTCTCATTGTATGGTTGACTAGCAAGGTCACAAGTTTGTAGCTCTAGCTGAGGGCAATTTTATCATAGTGTCTTGCAACTCCATGCATAAAGAGCTATGGATCGATTTGTGAGGGCTCATTCTTGATTTTTCTTGCATGTAAGGATTCATAGAAGTGTGGTCACATTTTCACCATACAATATGTTGATTGGATTGTTGAGATTCATGTGATCCTTATGTTTGAATGGATGAAGCATAGATGGTTGATTTTTAGATTTGTTCTCTTATCCTTGAGAGATTGGAAGCCTTTGGTGAAGATGAAGTTGATTGCAAGTAATTCTCTTGAGATTAAAGTATGGGACATACTTTCTATTTACCTAGGTACTCTGATGCAGGAGCATTTTGGAATTCCCTGGCAGAGGGATGTAATACTTTGTTTTTGGTAGTTTTCTGAGTTTCTAGGTTGTGATGATCTATGGAGATCTTTGGAATGTGCACTGAAAGGATTTTGTTCCTTTATGTATTTGGAAGATATTTCTAAGGTTGCATCTCTTGAGGTGGCATGTTTTGGGAGATATTGGATGAACCGTTTCAAAGTTAGAGCTATTTTCCTTGCCGTCAGAGTAGTATTTTCTTGCAGTTTTGGAGCTGATTGCATGATGTGGTGCTATTGATCCTTAATGAATCAGCCTTTACGCTCTTAGGGAATTTAAGAGGAGCTAAATTAATATCATTTACCAAGGGCACAAGCCCTAATTCATTGTGAGTAAAAATTTATGACCATTTTTCTTGGGGACCTATTTTCTATTAGTGTTCCTGTCAGAGCCATTCCTGCAGTTTTGGTGCTGATTGCGTGTCATGGTGACCTTGATCCTTAATGAATCAGCCTTTACAATCTAAATGAATTTAATAGGACCTAAATTAATATCATTTACCAAGGTTGAAACTCCTAATTCATTATGAGTAAAAATTTATGACCATTTTTCTCCAGGACCTATTTTATGCCAATGTTCCCGCCGGAGTCGTTCTTGCAGTTTTGGTGCTGATTGCGCGTCATGGTGATATTTATCCATAATGAATCAGCCTTTTCACTATTAATTAATTTAAGAGGACCTAAATTAACATCATTTAAATAAGGCATAAGTCCTAATTCATTTTGAGTCAAAAGTTATGGCTATTTTTCCCCAGGACCTATTTTCTGGCAGTTTTCATGCGAAATGTGGAGTGTTTCTTCTTGCGCGGTTTCATGTGATGAGATGGGTCCTTGCATGGTTAAGGTAATGTTTTTGGTTCATGTGTGGACCTAAATCTAAAGGATCATTAATTTTTTATCACTCTTGCATTATTTTTGGTTTCTCTTATTGGTCTGGACCTATATTGTAATTAAATGCCTGACTAGCCGACTTGTGGCTTAGCTGGCTATATATTGAGAGCTTGGGTAAATGTTTAGTAGTAAGTAGAGTTGTAGATGATAATTAGATCATTAGGAAGAATAGTGTAGAAGTATATTTTCAAATCTGGCAGTTTGTAGCAGAATTAGTGGCCTGTGGGCTTAGGACAACAAGGGTTGCTTGGAAGTGTGAGTATAAGTTTAGAATTGTTCCTATCAAAGGCTGCCTGTTGTAGATCTAAACTAGTTGGTGGTTCCTTGGATCTTGCGAGATCTTGCTAATATTTTTTTATTTCATTGTAATAGGCCAAAACCTGGAAGGCCTTACATTCAGGCATGTTGAATGAAATTCTATTTTGAATAATTATCTTGTTTTATTCCGCTATGCATATTGTTGCTATAATCAGCAGTGTAGGCTTGGACCATCCATTATTGGATCCTCCATCCCTACCCTGCATCAAATCAAAAGGAAAAATATGTGTGAATAAAAATGGATTGGGTCAAATCCAATAAGAAAAATATGGAGTTTGACAAAAGGACAATTTTGATAAGAGGGACTATAGAGACTAAGTCAAGATCTTTCTTTCAACAACATAACGAGACTCTAAAATTTCTATTTTAGTGGGATTTTGCAAAATTTTGAAAGGCTCTAAGTGAAAAATGAGGACTTATGCAAAGGGACTATAATGGGGACAACTTAATCCAAGGACTTTAAATTACAAATGCAAAGTAAGGGAATATAATACAATGTATGCAAAGGTTCCAAAATAACTATGATATGAGGATGAAAAATGGGGAATATGATGGGGATCAAAATTTTCAAATGGAAGAGGGATGATGAAAACTATGTAAGGACTATGATATGGAAATAGATGAAAATGAGGACTAATCATGCAAAAGATTACCATAAGATTGCAACAAGGCTCCAAGGAAAATGTTTTGAAATTTCATGTTTGGCAAAGTCTATGACAAGGTTTTTGAAATTCTCTTGAATGTCTTGGGATGTTTTTGACAAGGTTTTGAATGTTTTAAAATATGTTATGAGTGTTTTGAATATGTTTGAGATGTTTGAACACTCACAAAAGACACATCAAGAAGAATAGTTTTTGTAAAAAGTGAAACAAAGACACCACAACCTAGGTTGGAAGGACAATATCCACTGAATCCCACTTGAACAAAGTTCATTCATGCCTACTCATAGAAGATAACCTAGAAGTTTGGAGGGATGGGCTTCCCCTTACAGTGTGTTCACTTCTTAGGCATACCAAGCTTCAAATTCCAAGGGGCATCACTTCCCAAGGAACCACTATCTCTAAATTACGAGCCATGAAAGTGTGGGATGTCTTCACGGGCATGGGTGACCCCTTGCGTCAATGAATAGAAGGTTTTTGGAAAACTACAAGGAGGATTTTAGTAAGACATCTAGTTCAATGGGTGGTGTGATAAACTCTTGTAGGAGGTTTCATAGCCTTGAGAACCAAGGTTTTACGCACCAAAAGGGTTTTGGAGGAGAGCTATCACCCAACCATATTATCGATTGCATTATTAGTCTAAATTTTGCATTTATATAAATTTTTGGATAACGAAATGGATTTGGCCTGTTACCACTTGAGGTTGTCCCTTGGCACATTCAAAGTGAATGCCTTGGTCCAAGGTAGGCCTCTCTAAAAGAATTGCATGAATTTATATTACACCCAAGATCCACAAAGGCAAGGGGAGAGGATACATCCATACAACCCTTTGGGCTTACAAATTTGAGAAGACACACCAAAAAATAAAAAATAAATATTCATTTTAATGAACCAAACCAAGTGTTTATAACTACAAAAACACACACATGATTTTTTTTAGTTAGTATTTTTTTTTTATTATTTCTTCATCTCACGATTGCCACAAGCTAAAACAGATTACTAGTAACAAAAAATAAAAAACCTGCTACCCCAAAATGTAGAAATAGAGCTTTGACACCAAATAAAATAGATTTGAAAGTGAAAAGTAGGGAACTTACCAACAATGTAATTCAATGAACCAACTTCGCAGTTTAACCGATTGTGATGTTTAACCAACTGTGTAGTTTCTCTTACCATCTACGTAGTTCTACAAACTGTGCAGTTTCAAGTGCCAACTATGTAGTTCTAGGCTCCAACTATGCAACTCTGCAATTAGACAAAAAAGTAGAGTTTTAGGACTTTGTGATTAGGTCTAAATTGCAGTCTACGCTTAGAAACATGCAAATGATTGTAATTTGAACTTATGAAGACATGACTTACAAAATTAGGAATGATATTTAATCAATTTTAACCCCTAATTAGACTAATTTATAGATTTGAAACATTTTGTGAATATTTGAATAAGATTGCTTGATTGAAACCTACTTTAGGTGAACTTCATTTTATCAACCCAATTAAAATGTAAGGTTCCTTTTAAGCAATCCAAATCAAAATATGATGTTCATTAAAGCCTTTAAAAGTATGATTTTATGTTTTTAGGGTTCATTTTAGGCCTTTAGAATCAAATTAAAGAAACTAAAAATGATCAAACTGTGTTGTTTATCCAGCTACATTATTTAACCAACTGCATAGTTTCTCTTAGCAACTACACAATTTTAGGAACCAACTATGTAGTTTGACCTGTAATGTGCTAGAAAGTGTCCCGAGACCTGCAAATGCATAAAACAACAAAGAAACCAATCATATATGATTTTTTCACATTGGTTTCACCAAATGTAAGACTAGATTTAGGTTCTATTAATATATCAAGGAAACCACAAACCCTTAAAGATATGAAAACCTATCTATACTATCATGAAAACTACTTGAAATCAAAGGAATTAAAAATAATAAAACTCATTCAAGTAATTATTCCCATGTTCTCCTTTCTTCTCCATAATGTGGATGGATATAACTCTTGAATTTATTGAAATGCACTTATGACAACTTGAAATAAAAATGGAGAGAATGTACTAAGAGTGGTTAATGATTCAAGGTGGTTAGTAAAATGAGTGAAAAGAGGCTCAATTTAAAGAGTTGAGAGCTAAAATGCAAGAAATGGAAAGTCAGTGTGCAACATAGAAATATGTCATAATTATAACAAATTCGAAGCATAAATTAGCTTGCACAAATCAATGCACAATTAGGGGAGAGATGAAAGATAAAGGATGAGGCTAATTAGTAGGCAATTTGGAGGCCAAATTAGTGGAAAAAGGGATAGGGAAAGTGGAAGGAATGTGAAAGATAATTAATAGGAGATCATGAAGCATGATTTAAGGGAATGTGTAAGAGTCACATTTTAGTATTTGAAAATTCATTATTCCCTCAAAATGGATAATTAGGAATTTAGGAATTATAAAAGTCCCATAGTTCAAAAATGGAATAATTAATTAATTGTGGGAGACTTGGAATAGGGGAATTAATCTAATAAATAGATTAATACAAAAAGGATAAACTATGGGTTATCTATCCCAAGGGGACAAATTAGTAAAAATGATTGACCAAATGATGATGTAGAATCAAAAAGGTATTGGTCTTGAATGATTTTATTAGGGTTTGAACCGATCTTGATGATTAAAAACCGATTAGGGATCCACACAACATCGATGATCTTTGATAATATGTGCAATCGAAGGATGATAGTATAAAATAACATCCATGAACTTTGACAATTCTATTGGGTTGATTGATGATGATGAAATAAAATTGATGATCTTGGAAAATGCTATTTTAAATTGAATTGGACGATGATCACAACGAGACATCAATGAACTTTGAGAATGCGCTCAATATGATGATGATGATGATGATGATGATGATGATTATGATTATGATGATGATGATGAGGTATCGATGAACTTTGAAAATGCCTTGGATTGATTTGAAAAGTGATTTGATCAAGCATCGATGAACTTGGACAATGCCCTAGAATTCATTCAAAAATGATCAAATGTGCATGAAATGGTCTTGAACTGATTAGGACTAATTAAGATTGATTTGAATTGATTTAGGAAGGTTTTACATAGTTTGTGATCAATTATGATTAGTTTAGGAACATTTACAATCGATTTAGGAATGATTAGGAACATTTAGGAATGATCGATTCGGCCAAAAAGATCGAGGTTACAATGGAAGAAATGTTAGAAATTGATCAAATGAGGAAATGACACAAGCTATAGAAGACATGCTAAAAGGGGACACATAGGTGTGAACCATTTTTAGGTGTCTATAGGTGGGACTTCATTGTTCTTCACATTTCAAAACCACTCTGTGTTTTATGATCTTGTGAAGGATTTTTCCAATCGACGAATCTTCGGGGATCATATATTGATGTTTCTTTACCTATGGTTGACCTTCTTGTTGGTTCACACATTATGTTACATCTAGTTGTAAGTAATTCTTATGATTTAGGTCTTGACCTATATTGTAATACATTCTCATGTTCTTAGTGAATGTAATCTTTCTTAGGCCAACTTGATGCTTGCAAAGGCTTTATAAGTTGATGTAATTGATCCTTAGTGGTAGTTTTTAGGTAGAGAATCAGTTTCAGTGGTAGCTAGAAATAGATAGTATAAAAAGATAACCTCTTAATGGTTCCAAAACATGATTTTATTCCAAGAATTTAAGACTACAATTTGTTGATTCATTGTACTTGATTTCATGATAATTGAAGGCTAATCTTGCATATTTATCTTTTGTTTCTTGTGACTTCCATTGTATGAATCATGCTAAAAGGATTTGATTGACTTAATTGAGCTCCCTCATGTCCTTGGATGCATCATTTGGTATTAGAAAAATGTTGTGTTCATTTTGGGGGTGATGTCTTTATTCCAGAGCTTGTAAAGCCCTAAATTGATTTTTTGTGGGGTGGCAGAGTGAGGATTTAACCTATAATTAGAGATAATTCATTTGAGATGGATTGCGGAGGGCATAATAGAGGTGGAGGATGTAGAGATGTAGATCCACCAGTATTGGAAATGCTGAGCCAAATTGTAGCTAGATTGAAAGTTATGGAAATGGCCCAAAGAAGAGGTCATCATATTGAAGATGTAAGTAATGAAGAAGAAGAAAGAGCTCAAGAAGTCACTAAAGAAGGTGAAGCGAACCCCAAACTTGATCAAGGAGATGACAAGTTCTTGAGATCCCTAACTAGGGTTAATGCTAGACTAAATTTCAATCCACCTGATTATGATGGAAAGTTGAATTCAAATGAATTGCTTGATTAGATTACAGAGATGGAGAAATAATTTGACTATGAAGGCACTAATGATGTTAAAAAGGTGAAGTATGCTTGAAAAACATTGAGAGGACATGCATAATTATGATGAGAACATTTTTAGATTGATAGACAAAGAAGAGGTATGGAAAAAATCAAATCATGAGATCATATGGTAAACAAATTGAAGGCCAAGTTCTTACCTTTTGACTACCAAGTAACCTATCATTTGTATGTTAGTGTGAAGGAGTATAATAAAGAGTCCTATAGGTTGAATATTAGGTCTAGTCATACAAATGACAAGTTGCAAGAGTTACTAGATATTTGAATGGTTTGAGGGGTTTGATTCAGGATGAAATCAATTAAGTTAAATTGTGGAATATAGAAGAGGTTTACCAATACACTCTAAAAGAAGAAGAAAAATTGAATAAAGGGAAAGAACAAAGACACATAGGAAAAGGTGGAATATTTTAAAGGGGAAGAACATTTGAAAGAGGAGGAATATCTTATTTAGATCTAAGAAAAGGTAAAGAAGAATTTAAGGAAGAAAGTTCTTGTTGGAGAGATGAAAGAAGTTTTCATAGAGGATGAGGATCAAGTAGTAGTGTGTTTAGGGGAACTTGTTCTAAATGTGGAGGAGAAGGACACTGAGCCTTTGAATGTACCTAAGGAAACTCAAACAAGAAGACTAAGAGAAAGAGTAGATATGCTTATGAAGAGGAGGAATTAGATAAATCCTTGAATCAACCAGAGGATGGAGAAGTACTAATGGTGAGGAGATCTCTATTTCATGAAGAGATGGATTAAGAGAAGTTATTAATACAGAGTTTGTTCAAAACCAGATGCAAAGTTGTAGGAAAATATTGCAAAGTGATAATTGATAGTGGAATTTTAGAACTTAGCTTCAAAGGAGTTAGTGAACAAGTTGTAGCTACAAAGGTTGAATCATTTGAAGCCTTATCATATTGCATGGATAAATGATGATCAAAAGATATTGGTAAGTGTGTAATATTTGGTGAAAATGAAAATAGGATACTATTGGGATGAAGTTCTTTGTGATACTATACATATAAATTTGTGTCAGATATTGTTGGGTAGACCATGGTAGTAAGATAGACAAGATTTACAAGATGGTATAAGGAAAAGGTACACCATCTTTGCAAATGGGAAAAGATAAGTATTTTTGCCTTTAGTAGAGAGTCATAAAAGTGAGATTTGTACTAGTGTTAGAGTTTATTTGGTTTAGGGATGAAAATTCTTGGATGGCTTGAAGAACGATAGTATGTGTTATGCTCTGTCGAAATAAGTAGAGGAAAAAACTAAGGAAATAAAGGATTTTCTAATAGAGTATGCAAATATAATCTCATATAATGTGCTAGATTAATTTCCACCTATGAGGAGTATTAGTCATTGTATGAACATGATTATCAGAGCTAGTTTTCATAACAAAGAAACACATTGGATGACACTTGCATAGAATGAAGAATTGAATAAGAAAGTGAAAAATTAGTGATGAAAGGTTTGATCAGAGAAATTTTGAGTCCTTGTGTCATACCTGACATGTAGAGGTCTAGATTTAGTTCACAAGTTAGGTGATTCATTAGCTATTGTGTTTCAATACGTTTGAGATGGTGAAGGTATTCAAGTAGTAACATGTTCATGGTCTCCCCTATCTTGTGGTGGATCATACTTCATGGTGTAGGAGCACCCACAATAAATGATTATTCATCAAAGTCCTAGTAAAATCTAGAGTAGATTAGATCTATCATTTAGGCATCTAGACCAAATTGTAAGACCTAGTTTCAGGATTGGCACAAGTATAAGCCCTTGGTCAACTATGGTAAAAATTGGTCAAAAGGCCTAAAATCTTAGGATTTTGTTAATTTTAAGATTTAATGGTTTTGATCCATGTTGGATCATTAGATTTAGGTATGGACCAATCTTGGTCACCTAGAATGCAAAAAGTGCTAAAAAGTTATAAAAGTTGCTTAGCAACTTTGACAACTTTTGCCAAAAGTTATAAATAAACCCCCCAATGATCATATAGTTTACAATTTGGTTGTAACTGATGGGGGAGGCCTTAATAAGCCCTATTAGGTAGGTGGAAGGTAAGGATATGTAACTTGGCAATTTGAATCAATAAAAACATAACCATTTCCCTGCAATTCTTGAGGAAAAATGGAGTGTATGGACTGGTATAGACAAAAGGGCATGAATCTCAAAAGCCAAAAGTTTTCTCTTCAAATATACTTTCATATACAATTGATTTCATGTTTTGATCAATCCTAGTTTGGGAGTTATCAAGGTTTTTGTGTGACTGCCTAGATTGAAGGCATAAAACCAGGGTTTTCAATATTTTTTGAGTGTTTTGACCGATTCCACCATGGGAAATTGATGCCCCTTAGTGGAATTCAAAATTTTTCTATGTAATTTCATATTATGCAGGTTAGAGGTGGAGATTTGCAAGGAAGTGAATTTTCCATGATGCCCTAGGTGTACATCCCTATGTGTGCACCTACAAGCGATTGAGTACAGTCAGCATAATTCCTTGTTGGGGATTCACCAAGACCTAAAAATATGGATTTAGAGCCCTTGTATATGACCTCACATGTTTCCATAATTTTTTTGAGCATTGGTTTGGAGGAAAGAGCACTTGTAGTGCAATTGCATACCTAATTATGCCTATTAGCCCTACCTTGATTAGGTGTTTCCTTATTCTCCATTTAACATCATACCTTGGTGCCTGGATATGATCCCTAAAGTCTGAAAGGGTATCAAAATCTCCAAATTTTTCAATGCTTTGTATGGAAGTATTTTGGTCTATGATAAAAAAACTCTCCTAGGAAGGGCTGCAAGCCTAGTCTTGAATTTGTGAAGAAACTAGGTTGTATGGGTTGCTTTTAAGTGAAAGAACCATTGGAACTATTTGAATTGGACCTAAATTGGCCAGATCCATGAGTATAGGTCACCCCCAGTCCTATTAGTCATTTCATGGGGATAATTCCTAAATTGAGTCAATAGTGCTTTGTGGCCAATCTTGGTTATTGGTGTTTTGGACTTGGTAGAACCTAGTGATTAGGCTTCTTTTGTGATTTCAAGGTTGTGATAACCTTAAACCTTGTCCTTTCTACACTTTTGATAGGTGTAGGGAACTTCACTCTACAATTTGGGTGTATAGGGGTTCAATCCCTTAACCAACATTCACTATTTCAAGCTTCCTGTTGCCCACTTTGCATCAAGTGGTATCAGAGCTATGTCTGCTCCTGAGGATGAAGAGATCCCTACAAGGGTCACAAAAAGTGAATTGGAAAAGATGGTGAGAGAGAAAAGGGTGGCAAACATAGCCTTAACTAAGAGGATCCAAGAACTTGAGAAGAAGCTAGACAAGGATAAAGAAGATGGGTCTAAAAATGAACAAGGGAGTGAAGGGGAGGAAGACACTCCTGATCAGTACATCCCTGTAGACCAAAGGCATCTCATTAATGCCTTTAAATCCATGGGGAGAAGAACCATAGAGGAAACGATAGACTTATCGGTCTTATCTGGTAAGATGAATGCAAATTTGGCCTTGGATTGGATAGAGACCTTGATAACATTCTTTGAATGTGAAGACATCCTTGAGAAGTAGAGGGTAAATATGGCAAGATCCAAGTTGAAGGGAGCAACCCTAACTTGGAGGAACTTCATCCAAATAGAGAGGGTGAAGAATGGGAAGAGCATGATAAATTCATGGAACAAGATGATAGCCCTGATTAAAGAGACATATGTACCTAAAGATTATGGGGTACAACTCCATAGGAGGAAGCAAAGTCTAAAGAAAAAATACATGGATGTAGGCTCATACACCGAGGAGTTCCTAAGATTATGCATGAAGACAAATGTGGCAGAAGATGAAGATGAAAAATTATCAAGATATATGAATGGTATGAAAGTGTCCATTCAAGAGGAACTTAGCCTACACTGCCCTACCATAATCAACAAGTGCTATCAAATGGCACTAAAGGTAGATGAGAAATGGAAAAGAAAGTAGGATTTTGGTAAGGGAAAGACCAATGATAGTGGGAAGAACTTTAGAGGAAGAGGATCCTCTTGGAACAAAGGACAAAATGGTGGCAGCAGCAGTAGAACTCCTGACCAAGGAGACAAGGAAAATAGTGATTCAAACTCAAGAGGGAACTATAGAGGAAGGAGACCCTTCAATAGAGGGAGAAGAAATTCAGGAAGAGGAAATGGACCTCTCAAATGCTACTACTACAATCAGTTAGGACATCATGCAGGAAGGTGCCCTGAGAAGAGGAATAACAACAATCAAGGTGAGAGGAGAGCACAACTCATTCAAGAAGACAAGAAAGAAGATAATGCAGATACAAGGGACTTAGAGCTAGAGGAAGGAGTGTGTTTTATGATGAGACAAGTCTTCCTTCAAGTGCCACAAAACCAAGAACCTCCACAAAGGAAAAACCTCTTCAGAACAAAGATCAAATGCCATGGGAAGGTATGTAACTTAGTCATAGATTTTGGTTCAACTGAAAATCTAGTATCTAGTGAAATGGTTCAAATGCTAAACCTTCCTAAGAAGCCACACCATTTTCCCTATCTTGTTTCTTGGTTAACAAAGGGCCATTAAACTCTGGTAATAGAACAAGCATGGATAGAGAATTATTGCAGACTTTAGAGATAAATTTATTTGTGATGTTGTTGAAATGGATGCTTCACAAATCCTTCTAGGCAGGCCTTGGAAATTTTATGTAGATGCCATACACCATTGTAGGAAGAACACCTACTCCATCACCAAGGATGGAAAATTTTTTACCATGAAGCTCTTGCCTAATAACAAGTCTAAAAAAGAACCTATTGTCATCATTATGGGTGAGAAAGAGATGTTGAAAACACTAAAGGAACCTGATACTGAAGCTTTTTTTCTAGTCTCTAAACCCAAGGACAAGATAAGGTCTGATCAAAATGATCCCATACCAAAGGAAGCTAAGGAACTACTTGAAAAATATAGAGATGTCACTACTAGTGACCTGCCCAAAAGCCTCCCTCCCTTAAGGGATATCAGTCACCAAATTGACTTGATACCTGGGTCATCCCTACCTAACAAGGCCCCATACAAGATGACACCACTGCAGCATGTAGAGATTAAAAAATAGGTCATTGAACTATTGGAAAGAGGACTTATTCAGAAAAGTTTCAGTCCAGGTGTTGTGCCATCAATCTTGGCACCCAAAAAGGATAGAAAATGGAGTTTTTGTACTAACAGTAGAGCCCTAAGCAAGATCACTATAAGATATAGATTCCCCATGCCTAGAATTGAGGATCTATTGGATCAACTAGGAGGTGCTTTCTACTTCACCAAGATAGACTTAAAGTCTAGATACCATCAGATCAAGATCAAACTAGGAGATGAATGGAAGACAACATTCAAGACTACTGAAGGTTTTTTTGAATGGTTAGTAATGCCTTTTGGGTTAAGCAATGCCCCTAGTACTTTTATGAGGCTTATGAATGAGATATTCATTGATTTTATTGGAAATTTTGTTGTTATTTACCTTGATGACATAATAATATTCAGTCATAGAAAGGAGGAGCATCTTGATCATGTGGAATAGGTACTAATAAGACTTCATTAGCACAAGTTGGTCATCAACTTGGAAAAGTGCATGTTTATGAAGAAGGAACTTGTGTTCCTAGGATTTGTGATCTCACAAGGTACCTTCAAGATGGACCCTGAGAAGGTAGAAGAAATCATCAATTGGCCTCCACCAAAGAACCAAGGTGATGTAAGAATCTTCCATGGACTTTCCACCTACTATAGAAAGTTTATCAAAAAATTTAGTCATGTGTGTGCACCAATGCTTGACACCATTACAGGAGGAAGAAAGAATAAGTTTGCTTGGACAAAGGAAGCAAATGATGCATTTCAATACTTGAAAAATAGAGTTTCCCAATATCCTATCTTGGTTCTACCTAATTTCAACAAGGTCTTCACTATGGAGACAGATGCAAGTAACTTAGCCATAGGTGCAGTCCTAAGTCAAGAAGGTAAGGTAGTTGCCTTTTTCTCTGAGACACTAAATGAGGCCAAAAGAAAATACTCAACCAATGACTTAGAACTCTATGCCATAGTCCAAGCCCTCAAGAAATGGAGGCACTATCTAATCCCAAAATAATTTGTGGTATACACTAACAATCATGCTTTAAGTTTTCTCAATTCATAGGAAAAGCTCTCTGTCAAACATCTTAAATGGGTGGAACAGTTGCAGGCATACACCTTCAACATCAAGCACAAGAAGAGTGTAGCAAACAAAGTTGCAAATGCCCTTAGTAGGAGAGCTAGTATAGTTGAAGAAATACAACTTTAAAGTGTGGGAATTGATTCCCTCAAACATCTATACCCTGATGATCCTGATTTTGCAAAAAAATTTCAAGTTTGCACAAAGATGGTTGGAAGATACCATACTGATTTTTCTGAATACCTAATTTAGAATGGACTCATATTCAAAGGAGCTCAACTATGCATTCCAAAATGCTCAATACAGACAAATATAATAAGGGAGAAGCACTATGGTGGCCTAGGAGGACACTTTGGCATCAAGAAGATAGCAGACATGGTAAAGAGGAGTTATTTTTGGCCAAAGATGAACAATGATGTTAAAAAGTTCATAGAGACTTCTACCATATGTCAGCAAGCTAAAGGTGTGTCAACAAATCAAGGGTTATATCAACCCTTACCAATTCCTTCTAGACCATGGGAGTCAATCTCAATGGATTTTGTAATGGGATTGCCTAGAACAAAACAAGGTTTTGATAGTGTTTTTGTGATAGTGGATAGGTTTAGTAAAATGTTCCATTTTGTACCATGTAAAAGCACAAATGATGCTTCTCATATTGCACATATTTTTTTTAAAGAGGTAGTTAGGATCCATGGTCTGCCTCAAACAATTGTATCTGACAAGGATGTGAAGTTTCAAGGCCACTTTTGGAGGACACTCTTCAAGAAACTAGGAACTAATCTAACCTACAGCTTTGCCTATCACCCACAAACTGATGGGTAGACTGAGGTAGTAAACAAATCCTTAGGAAATCTCCTAAGATTCCTAACTAGACAATATGCTTAGAGTTGGGATACACTCTTTTCCCAGGGAGAGTTTGCATTCAATGACTCCATGAACAAGTCAATAGGCAAGACCCCCTTCCAAGTAGTGTATTGCCTTCATCCCAAAGGACCATTGGACCTGGTAGAACTACCATCTGATTTCAAAATCAGTGCTCAAGGCCAAGAAATGGTAGAGCTCATCACAAAGGTGCAGCATGAGGTAAAGGAAGCACTACAAAGATCCACTTTGAAATACAAGGAACATGCTAATGAAAGAAGAAGGGAAATCCACTTCAAAGTTGGAGACAAGTTATGGGCATTTCTGAGGAAAGAGAGACTACCTAAAGGTAGATATTTCAAACTTCACATGAAGAAAGTAGGACCATGCAACATACTCAACAAAATGGGTGAAAATGCATATGAGATCTCTCTTTCCCCTACCTTGCAAATCTCTCCAATTTTCAATGTTGCAGACCTCACCCCCTACAAAGGTATAACAGGTTCAACAAATGAACAAGGTGAGAAGGCAGATATGAATGATGAATACTATGTCACTAACCTCCCTCAAAGAAAATCAGTGGAGTTAGAGGAAATATTGGAAACCAAGCTGCTGAAGCAGACCAGAACCAAGAAGTACATGTAGTACCTAGTCAAGTAGAAAGGATTCCCCAACATAGATGCAACTTGGATGAGTGAAGACCAGTTCAAGCAACATGGAACTTTGGTGGAACAGTTAACCTCAAGTAGGAACTTGAGTTATAAACTCAAGGGGAGTATGGTGCAAGAGCACCCACAATAAATGATGATTCATCAAAGTCCTAGGAACATCTAGAGTAGATTAGATCTATCATTTAGGCATCTAGACCAAATTGTAAGACCTAGTTCAAGGATTGGCATAAGTATAAGCCTTTGGTCAACTATGGTAAAAAATGGTCAAAGAGCCTAAAATCTTAGGATTTTGTTATTTTTATGATTTAATGGTTTGGATCCATGTTGGATCATTAGATTTAGGTATGGACCATTCTTGGTCACCTAGAATGCAAAAAGTGCTAAAAAATTGTAAACAAACCCCCGAACGGTCATATAGTTGGAAATTTGGTTGTAACCAATGGGGGAGGCCTTCATAAGCCCTATTAGGTAGGTGGAAGGTAAGGATATGTAATTTGGCAATTTGAATCAATAAAAACATAACCATTTCCCTGTAATTCCTGAGGAAAAATGGAGTGTATAGAATGGTACAAATAGGAGGGCATGAATCTCTGAAGCCAAAAGCTTTCTCTTTGAATCTAATTTCATATGCAATTGTTTTCATGTTTTGATCAATCCTAGTTTGGGAGTTATCAAGGTTTTTGTGTGACTGCCTAGATTGAAGGCCTAAAACTAGGGTTTTCAATAGGGCTTGAGTGTTTTGACCGATTCCACCATGGGAAATTGATGCCCCTTGGTGGAATTCAATTTTTTTCTATGTAATTTCATATTATGCAGGTTAGAGGTGGATATTTGCAGGGAAGTGAATTTTCCATGATGCCCTAGGTGTACATCCCTATGTGTGCACCTACGAGCGACTGAGTACAGTCAGCATAATTCCTTGTTGGGGATTCACCAAGACCTAAAAATATGGATTTAGATCCCTTGTATATTCCCTCAAATGTTCCCATAATTGGGTTGGGCATTGGTTTGGAGGAAAGAGCACTTGTAGTGCAATTGCAGACCTAATTAGGCCTATTACCCCTGCCTTGATTAGGTGTTTCCTTATTCTCCATTTAATGTCATACTTTGGTGCTTGGATATGATCCCTAAAGTCCAAAAGGGTATCATAATCTCCAACTTTTTCAATTCTTTTTATGGAAGTATTTTGGTCTATGATAAAAAACTCTCCTAGGAAGGGCTACAAGCCTAGTCTTGAATTTGTGAAGAAACTAGGTTGTATGGGTTGCTTTTAAGTGAAAGAACCATTGGAACTATTTGAGTTGGACCTAAATAGGCCAGATCCATGAGTATAGGTCACCCCTGGTCTTGTTATTCATTTCATGGGGATAATTCCTAAATTGAGTCAATAGTGCTTTGTGGCCAATCTTGGTTATTGGTGTTTTGGACTTGGTAGAACCTAGTGATTAGGTTTCTCTTGTGATTTCAAGGTTGTGATAACCTTAAACCTTGTCCTTTCTACACTTTTGATAGGTGTAGGGCACTTCACTCTACAATTTACATGTATAGGGGTTCAATCCCTTAACCATCATTCATTATTTCAAGCTTCCTACTGCCCACTTTGCATCACTTCTATATTTAGGTCTAGGTTATATATTTATATATTATCTCTTATCCAAATAGGTTCATTCTTTATGCGACCTATGAATTTAATGATTATCTCTTATTTGGTTGGGTCCATTCTATGTCTTTATTTGGATGCTTCTGGCATAGGACCTTATTGATTTTTTCTATTACCTTGGAATAATTGTAACTTAAATTGAAATATTTTTTTGGCTGGGCTGACATTTTTCTAATATCTAATGATCTATCTTTTATGTAAGTATAGTTTCTAGTTTAGAAAAATGTAAGGTATGAAGCAAGTATAAACTGTATGAACTAGTGAAAACTTACATTCCTTAGAGCATAGTTCATTGAAAGTAATAGAGAATAAAAGGTAGTGATAGTGTGTTACTGATGGTTAACAATGTTATGTAGATCAACTAAATTATCAGAAGAATCTCTTTTTAATCGTGTAGAGAGCTGTATGTATTTTTTCCATGAGATGGTTAGTCTAGGGTACATAATTTTTTTGTTTTATCTTTCTACTTTGGAAGTGAGCCTTTGTTTTACAAGTTCAAAGAATTGAGCTCCTATTTATATTCATTGTTGTATTGACAATGAGCCTCTGATTGCAGTTTTGGAGCTTTGGGATCCTATCATATTTTTTAATAAGATTATATACATCAGTTAATTATTTTTTGTGGGCAAGTTCTCACTATGTATTTTTTCTAGAATAGGTTGTCCATGTATAAATCTGGTGTTATTTTGGTTATTCTTAATATTTCAAGTTTTGACTAAATAAATTAGTTAGAGTTATTTTGGTTTATGTTGATTCACACCCCTTCCTCCCTCTCTTACCATCTAGAGTCTATTCAACATAAACTCCAACACAAAATATATCATTATAATTAAATAAATGTTCAAATGTTAAAATATTAAAATATATTCACATTAAATAGAAAAATAAAGTGATAAAGAGGAGGAATCTAATACAAAGACACATTATGGTAGATCTCTCTCTAAACCTATTATCCAAACAAAGATAATATTGTTTGAGATACATAAGAGCTTTCCATGAGTGATCAAGCCCCTAATTTTATCGTTCAACCTCAATGGGTATCCAACAATATGGAAATATAAAATAATTTTGTTTGTGCGCTCCTACTCGTGAAGCCTCTATTTTAGTCTTTCGACCTCCCTTAGAAGTGAAAGAAAATAAATAAATTTGTACACATGGTCCTACAATATTTTGGGTCATCAACCAAGCAATAATAATAGATACTCATTCAATCTACATCTTAAATGAACAAACCGATAATAAATCTTATGTATGAATTAAATAAGGAATTGAGAAATCACTTTAAATATATACCTAATAATAAACAAAGATTCGGTAAGTATTTTAAGTTATATTGCTAACTATCTATATATAGTAAATGAAGATGAAGTATTGTAGATAATGCCATCAAGCATTTAGTGGATTCATCTTTTTCAAACCATCAATTTAAATCAATATTTAAAAACTCGATCACTTCTATTTATTTATTTTCAAAATGTAGAGAATATTATCTAGAGAGAGTAGGAAAGAGTGTGAAGGCCAATAATTAGATCCAACTACAAAAACCAACTTTGTAGACTAGTGATAATTAACATTGATCAGAGTAGGATGTTAGGAAATAGTAATATTTAATTGTTTCTTGAGTTTTTCAAGACAATAATTTATCACACAGACATTTGCATGGCATGGGCATTTTGAAAAAGTTATCCAAAATCAAATGTGTGATCTTAGGTTACCAATGAAATGAAACCATGATGTAGAAATGTAATAATTTCCTAAGGAAAATTTACTATGATAAGGGCCAAGTGATCCTAAAAACATGCTAGGAGAGGTAATATTAGCTAGGGAATATGTATATCATTTGAGAAGAGTTAAAAGTCTTAGATTTAAGATTAAAGGAGAATATATGTTGATTTAAATAATTTTTATCATTAATTTAATTTATCATTCATCATATAGATATAAACACATATTATATAATATAAGTATCGTATATATCTTGTAATAGTTTACACCATATATTTTATCTTATATCTCTCTATTCACCAACATAGTAAGTAATATCTTTATTTACTCACATATTATTTACCCTTGTAACTATATGCTTAATCAATTTCATGTTACTATTTTACATATTATTACTAATTATCTTAGATGTTCTTTTTCTATAGTACTAGTCTTGTTAGTTCTTGCCGCACGCCTAGAACTATAGGCATCGATTGAACTTAACTGGTTATTAATAGTTTATTTTTTATCAAATCATATGCGAGATATTTTTCTTATTTCAAAAATATGATTCTTAACTAAAGTATAGTTGCAATTTTTTTAACAAAACATATTTACAAAATTCATTTTTTGTCACTTCATTGGCTAAAAACTTCTAACATAAGAGCGCTTTTTCCGAAAATATGAAAGTTTTTTATAAAGTAGATTTAGTAGAAAACTATTTTAGAAGTTAGTGAATTACTAAGTCTTTATAAAAATGAATGTGATATTTTATAGTTGGCTCTTTAATTGAACTATTTAATCAATGCAAATACATTATAATTTCTACTTAATAAATTATATTTTATATTATATCATATGAATGGTAATATTTATAATATTAAATTATCTTTCTATTATATATTATACTTTATTTATATCATTATTAAATTAAAATAAAATATACTAAGGTTATAATTTAATACCAATTATATTATATTTTATACTATATTATATTATAGTTATATTATTTATTTTTTATATTATTAATTAAATAAATTTTAATTTTATTATTTATTGTATTATATTAGATTATAATAATAGCATACTTTAAATCTAATTATACTATTTCGTATATTATATTATTTTATCAATAAATTAATAAATTATTTTTCTTATTAATGTTAAATTATAAATATATTAATAATTATTAAATTATATGCATATTTAATCTAACTAAAGTATATTATATTATTTAATATATTAAAATTATTAATTAATTTTATATTATATTTTTTATTAATATATAAATAATTATTATATTATATTAATATAATCCTAATTAAACTAACTTTTAGTAGGTCTTTTACTCTTGGCAGAACTATGTTGAATTTGGAAGTTTCCTTATTTAGATAAATGATATTGACAATAATTTAACATTTTTATCCTCACCCTCTACCTTCATAACTCTTAAACATATTTAAGATAATTAACTTTGACCATCACCCTATAGTTAGTGGGGGAGGAATAATGAGATGTAAATTTATCTTTTACCATAAGTAAAAAGAAATCAATTGAAAGGAAAATGCAATATGTAAATTATCTTTGACCCTTATCATCTAACAATAAGACCTTGTACAACTTTCATTTATAATAGTAACTATTACCTCACTTGAGAAATTCAAAATCTTGTTGAATTTGAATTTACCTTTCATGCTCATTGTCTTTAATACTAAAAAGAACAAGTGCCACATAGTGGCTAATACTTGTTTTTATTATGCAATTAATTATAATTAT
Organism: Chamaecyparis obtusa; assembly: GCA_027943335.1. NCBI lineage: Eukaryota > Viridiplantae > Streptophyta > Pinopsida > Cupressales > Cupressaceae > Chamaecyparis > Chamaecyparis obtusa. The sequence goes on from BSBK01002686.1 coordinate 217,521, forward strand.
AATTATAATTGTATATGTAAAAATTAATTCTAATTTGAATAAGTTTACCATAAGTAATAAATATATTTTAATTAATAATTCTAATTCAAATAATAATGTCATAACTATATGATCAACTTTAATTGTAATTTTAATAGTTAAAGTATTTATTTCAATTGGAGGCCTAATTTAATTAAAAATTATATCTAATCTTATTTGTAATTTATATCTTACCCTATTTATAATGTCAAGATTGTAATCTATTATATAAATTTAATAGTATTCAAATAAAATAATTCATATTTAATTATATTTATTTATAGCATTATTGTAGATATCTTTAATGTATCTCTCCACTAAATTGATATAACAAAATGTGTGAAAATAGTTGAAAAATCCAAAAAAAACATCCTTATACACAAATTCTTTTCAACCAATCATATTGTCAATAAATAATTTTTTGAATTAAAAAATGAAAAAATATGAATTTTAACTTTAAAAAAACTATGGTTGTTTCAAAAATTAGTTAACTAATTGGACACCACAAGTACAATAATATTTTTAAAAAAAGAACTTAAAATTATTTTATTTACTTTAAATTTTTCATTTAGAATTTTATGTTCAACTTATTTGAAAATATTAAATTTATTAAGTATTAATATTTTGATGTGTAAATATTAATAAATAATGGTATACATATTAAATATTATATTTTTGTTTTTGATTACGGTAAAAATAGGTTTTGAAGGGGCCCCGAAACCCTTTAACAAAGATATATAGAGATAGGCATGGAAAACCAAAAGAACAACTAGCTACCCCAAAAAGGAGCAGACTACATAGGGACAAATCGCATATTTACGATAAAGTCTAAACAGCAAAAAGCAAAAAAATCTGGAAGCAAAACAAAGAAAAAGACCACCAACACCAAGATCAAGGCAGAGTCTTCAAGAAACCCTCAGATTCCTCCCGCTGAGTCTTCATAGTCTTGATGTTATCTTTCAGCCTCATGATGTCCTGATCTTCAACCTTAAGTTTCTTTTTAGTGTTGGACCTTGTTCTGGTACCTAGACCCATCAGCTGACTAGGAGCAGTTAGATCAATGTTCTCGATCAGAGGGCCCTCTTTGTTCCCTTCCAACACTTTGCTTAAAGTGCTCAGGTTCTCCAGAGTAGACTTCATTCCTAAATTAGCCAGACCAAGCAAATTCTTCAGCATAGCTTCGTTCTTACTTATCTTCTCTTGAATGGGAACCATAACTATCTCTATAGCTTTTTTTATTTTATCATCCAACTTAGTACCGTAATCAGAAACACCGGCTTTAGCATTGAAAATAGTCTCCTTCCTGAGATTATCAGTGATCTCCTCAAGCATTATGGTCTTGGTCTCCAATTTGATGCATTTGTTCTTCAATTCAACAAGATCATTCTGCACCCACTTGTCCAAATTATAGCTATAGATAGATTTGTTCTTAGCAATTTGAAGGGGGGTCATAATAATGGATCTCTTGGAATGCTTATCCATCTCTCTAAGGTCATCTTGAAGAGGATGGGACCTTTTTCTATCAGAGCTTCTCTCACTGCCATCCTTCTTGTACTCCTTACGAGAGCTGGGGGAATCATGGGAGTCAAAATTATCCTCCTCCATAGCCCTTAAGCTAGCTTTACCCAGATCCTCAACATTATTATCCACTGCATTGCTACCATCATATTTGTCTTTGTTTCCCTCATCCTCAGCCTCATGCATAGTATTTCCTTTACCCTCATTAATGCCAGTATCTGAAGTAGGGGTAGGCTTCTCCCCACTATTAAGGTTATCCTGCTCTTCCCCGAAATAACCCTTAATAGTATCAATGATGTTTCTGATAACAACATCAGGGTTCACCAAATCTTCCTCCATAGGGGTTAGGGTAGTGGAATTGGACTCTTCATTAAGACCCTCATGGGGGTTATCACCAACCTTAGTATCATTTTCAAGCATGACCGTGGATATAGGCTTCATAAAAATAGGCTCCGATATGACATGACTCATAGGGGGGCCACATTGTTCTTAGCAATATCAGGGACATTTTTCTCTGAGTCATCCTTGAGCACAGGAGGATCAAGATCAAGGGAAGGGAGGGATTTTTTGCATTTCTTCTTCCTATAAGAGGAGCCCGTGTTCTTCCTATTTTTGACCTGGGCGGGGATAGGATCAGGAATATGGTCTCTCACATAATCAACAATAAGGAGAATAAGCCCAACATGGAGAATCGAGAAATTCTTAACCCTATATTCAGTAATGCTTTAGTTAAGCGAACACAAAAGGAAATAGGGAAAGGAAATCCTTTTGTCATATGTAAAATGGTTAGCTAAGACAAAATGGTAGTTATAAACCCTAGAGAACCACTCTTCAAGAGTGAAATACTCCATCATGACCCTAATGATAGAACCCCATATTTTCTCAATATTATCCATCTCCACATAGTCTTTCTTACCTTTAACCAAGAGGGCCCTCTCTTCGTTCATTGTAGGAAATGACTTGTAGGCTCTATTCCCAACCTTTATCTCCTTTGAGTACTTCATACCATCCAGAGGGAGGCCAATGATTCCAAAGAGAAGCTCAAGACTGGGGTTGAAGGACTTGCCAACCAAATTCACCATGCTCTTATCCCACCCATCAACGAAGGCTTTGGAAACATCATTATCAAAGCCATGAAGTCTCTTAAGATACGGGTGGACCTGGCCTTTTTTCAAAACACTCCATACATCCTTGTCCTACTTCCACTTGCATTCCATCGGCTCTTCTCTTCTAAGATCACCACCCATGGCCAAATAATCACCTAAATCTTTTTTCATAGGAAGAAGAGACTGCTTATTTTTCTTAGATGAAATAGTGCTATCAATAATATGGCTCTTAAGCATATAAAGACTATTAATCTAGTTCTCACCCTTGTTCACATGTGCGAACTGGTAGCAATTACTAGTTATGATGACAAGGCACATCAAATTTTGAGCTTTCATAATGGGAGGATAATTCCGCATAATTGACATGTACTTAGAAATATTTTGCATGACCTCCGAGATCACCAAAAATTGATTTGATTTATCAAGTATCCTCATTAATGTAACTATTAATGACTCCTTCCTTTTGTCTAATTTTTTCATGATTAATACACGAGATGATAGCATCATTTCTTATAGTATTCCCATACCATTTTTGAATTCTCTCACTTTTGGCTCCAATATTAGCAAGACCATCTACAACCTGATTAGTTTCCCAGAAATTGTGAGAGATGTCGAATGACTCAAAGGATTGAACAATAATGTTGATTTTGGATATGATGTGTTCAATAGTTCAGGAAGGGGTATTGATACCTTTAATATTGTTAATTATATTTAAAGACTCACCTTCTAGCCAAACTCTTTTGAGACCTAATTCTTCCACTAGCATGATAATGTTGAGGGTTGCCAAAGCCTCTGCCCTGTGATTAGTCTGAGAGCCCAAGGGGATTAAAATAGCTCCCAAATAGTTACCATTACTATCTCTAATGATACCACCTCCCCCCAAAACACCCGGGTTGCCTTTGGAGGCTCCATCAAAATTAGCTTTGACCCATCCAATAGGAGGAGCAATCCAGACCAATCTTTCTCTGGGAGAGACAAGCTAAGAGCTAGGAAGTGGAAACTTCTAGTTAATCCAATCCACATCATAGAGTCTTTCCCTTAGCTTTCTCTTGTTGTTGGAAATAGCATTAATGAAGTTTTCCTCAAGAGCTCTGAAAAGATTGTTGCAAATGATATCAGGTTTAGCATATTTCTCCCTGAAAATTATGTTATTTCTTTCCTTCCAGATACACCAGCTTAGATGGGGTGGGATGAGGTTCCAAAATTCTTTAGCAAGATCATTGTCAAAGGGGCATCTCCATTGAGTCACAAAGTCCTACCAAGAGTTAGGAAACAACCAACACAAATTCCATTTTTGAAAAACAAGATTCCAGACCCTCCGAGTAAAACTACAATGGAGCATGAGGTGATCATAGGATTCAACTTGTTTCATACAAAGAAAGCATCTATTAACTAAAAAGAAATGTCTTTTAGCTAAATTATCAAGAGTGAGGGGCTTATTCTGGAAGAGGATCCAATAGAAAAAGTTAATCTTTGGGGTGAGGAACTTATACCAGACAGAAGCACACTGAAACTTAACTTCCTTGGAGAAGAAGTGGGAGCAGGTACAGGCCATAGAGGATTCACAATTTGAGGAAGGATTCTAGACAATTTTATCAGAATGGTTTTCCTTTTTGAACCAAGACTACAGCTCTATCATGAGCAGGGACAGTCTACTATCAAAGCTAGCCAGGTCCTTCCAAGTATTATTATGCCAATAGTCTAAAACTTTGATGCCAAAATTAGCTTTAGCTTGAGTAATGATATCCTTCCAATCTTGCTTCTTGGATAAAGGTTCTTCTTGAATCCAAGGGTCATCCCAAAAGTTAATTTTGATCCCATCTCCCAAATTCCACCTTATCCCTTCTCTTATGAAGTCAATAGAGGAGCAGAGGTTGTTCCATATGTAAGATCCATTCACCTTGACATCATTATTTATGAGGTCCTCCAGATTGTTAGATTCAAAGAGGTATTTGCTTCTAATAATTTCATTCCATTGCTTTCTATCCCCATAGACTCTCCAAACTTGCTTAGCTAGGAGGGCTTTATTGACAAGCTTGATAGGTCTCAAACCCAAACCACCTTTGTTCTTAGGTTTGTAGACCTTATCCCAAGCAACCAAACTTACTCTTTTTTTTTCCTCAACCCCAGTCCATAAAAACCTTTTTTGGATAGTTTCTAGGACCACAACAAACTTGTGAGGAATCTTAAAAAGACTCAAGGCTTACATAGGAAGATTTTGTAGAGTGGACTTTAACATCTAAAGCTTGACAGAATTACTAAGAAGGGCACCTTTCCAGCCTACCAATTTTCTATTGAATCTATCAACAATAAGATTCCAAAATCTATCAAGGGGTTTGGAGCAGAGGAGAAGGCCCAAATAAGAAGAAGGGAGGGTGCCAATGTTGCAACCGAGAATTTTGGATATCTTAGCCTGTCTCTCGGGGGGGTATTGATAAAAAACGTGAAGCTCTTTGTCCAATTAATGAGTTGACCTATGGCTGAGGTATAGATAGACAGGGCCTTTTTTAGATTCCTGGCTTCTTTGACAGTTGCCTCTCCCATGAAAAGAGTGTCATCAACAAATTTCTCATGGGAGCAGAAAGACCTGATCGAAGAAGGTTGAAGACCGGTGATTCTTCCTTCATTAACAAGTTTAGAAATATATCTCCCCAAACCCTCAGCCAGAACAGAAAACAAAATAGGGGAGATGGGATCCCCCTGCCTTAGACCCCTAGAAGGTTTGAAAAAATTTGAGGACCCCCATTAACAATAATCGAGGAGGAGACAGTGGTAACCAACTAATCAATAATTTTGAGGACCCCCGAATCAAAACCAAAACTGCTAAGAACTTTCTGAAGGAACTGCCAGTCGACCCTGTCATAGGCTTTAGCTAAATCCAGTTTCATAAGAAATCCATGTTTCTTTGCAGCTTCAAGGGAGTGAATGTTCTCATGGGCCACCACAATGGAATCAAGGATTTGCCTCCCCAGTACAAACCCATTCTGCTGAGGAGAAATGATAGAAGGCAGCAAGGCAAGCAATCTTGTACTCATGACTTTAGCAATAATCTTATAAATCCCATTATAGAGGATGATAGGTCTAAAAGAATCAACCGTGTTGGCTCCAAGATTTTTAGGAATAAGAACCAAGAAAGTGGCATTGAGTTCTCGTAGAAGAGCTTTAGTACCAAAGAATTCTTTTACAACATTTTGAACATCTTGACCAATGATCTCCCAAAACTGTTGGAAGAAGAAAAGGGGGAAGCCATCAGGACCTAGAGATTTGTCACCTTCAAAGGAAAAAATAGCATCTCTGATTTCCCTATCTTTGGGGATAGATTTGAGTCTAGAATTTGTGCCTCTGTCAATAATAAAGGGGATAACATCAAGGATTTCTTGTTGACTTTGCAAATCAAGGTTTTCCTCTTTAGTGAGAAGGAGGGAGAAATACTGAAGCATTTCCTTTCTTATGTCTTCTTCCTTAGCCAAAGTTTTTCCTTTTGAGGCAAGAGAGGATATTCTATTTATAGCTTTGTGTTTCATAGCAGTCATATGAAAGAATCTAGTATTTATGTCCCCATCTTTAAGCCAAAGGGCTCTGGATCTTTGTCTCCAAAAATATTCCTCTTTAGATATTATGTTGTGATAATCAGTGACCAGCAAGTTCTCAGCTTTTCTAGATTCCTCTGAGCGAACCTCTTTCTGAATAATCTCCTCAATGACCTTGATTTCTTCCTGTTGCTACTTTTGGCCTTTAAAATGTCTCCAAAGACTTCCTTATTCCAAGTTCTGACATTTCTTTTAACATTACTCAACTTTTTAGCTATTCTATACATATCACTTCCTTCCTAATTGTAGTTCCACCATTTTAAGATACAATCCTTCAAGCTAGGATGGGCCAACCACATTCTCTCAAATCAGAAAGGGATATTCTTTTTACCATTCAGATTATTAGCATTAAAAATAATGGGGAAGTGATCAGAACCAATCCTAATAGAGGAAGATAAAGAGCAGGAAAACTTAGAAAGCCAATTAAGAGATAAAAGGGCTCTATCAAGTTTCACCTGGATGAGATCAGCTCCAGTTCTTCTATTTGACCAAGTATAGGAGATTCCTTCTAGGTCCATATCAATGAAAGATTGATCATTGATATACTCCATAAGATCCAATCTGTTATCAACTTGAGAGGGGACCGCACCCATTTTATCATCAGCCTGCAAAGGAGTATTGAAATCTCCCATAACCATCCAACTAGTCTCTTGGAAACTATTTTTTATTTCTTTAAGTCTTTTCCAAAATCTCAATCTGCCATTTTTAGTATTAGGAGCATAGATGTTCATCAAATTCCAAGAACATTCAGCTTTAAGGTGTTTGACTTGGACAAGGATAATATTCTTATCAATAAGGAGCTTCGTACAGTTAACAATAGAGTTATCCCAGAAGATGACAACCCCACCAGAAGTGCCATCATAATCACTGCCAATGCTGCTGCCATTCTTAAAAGGGTGGATCTTTTCAACTTTATCTCTAGCCATCTTAGTTTCTTGGATAAGCATAATATCAGGTTTAATATCTCTAACACTATTTCTTAGGACATCTTGTTTTTGAGGACTATTGAGACCTCTTATAGTCCATGACATTATCTTCATTTAGAGGGTTGGGGAGCAGATTTCTAGGATAGTAGATTGTTTACCATCCGCTATATTCTATTTTTCTTCTTGCTCTCTTGTTATTTTATGAGAGGTTCTACCTCTTCCCCCTTGGGGAGAGCCAACATCAGCTTTCTTCCTTCTAGTCTAGACTCCTCCCAAGGGGGTGTTTTCAGACTTTTTCCCTGATTCTGGGGCTTTTAGGTTCGGGCCTCCCTTCTTGGAGAGATTTTTTATTTTCTTATTATTAATCACCTTAGACCATGGTGACTCCTACATTTCCAAGATGGGAGAGACATCTTCCAATCATTCCTTATGGATGTCCTCCTCACTAACTTCTGACCAACTCTTACTGAAATTCCCAGTGGCTATGGAGATCACCTGCTCAATAGTAGGTGGGTCTAAGTCCGATTTGCCCATCTTGATACATCCTTTCCCCAAGATGAGAGGGGAATTTCCTTTCTCATCTTGCACTTCTTTTTTTGGGCTTGATGATTCCAACTCTTTACAACCTTCTTGAGGAACATCTTGGGACTAGACTTCCTTCTCCCCATTCAAAGAGCTGATAGTATCAAAAGAGGTAGCATTTTCCACCTTATCTTCTTATTCCAAGGCTTGGTTTGGACTCTCCTACTCCGGAGCTCGAGAAGGATCCTCTTTTGAGATTTCTAGAATCTTGTTTCCCTTTGAAGGCTTAGAAGAATTGGGTTGGATAGGTAGAGATCTATTTTTTTCCCTCCATTCTACTCTTGGCTCTTTCTTTTTTATCTTTTCCTTAGGTTTTAGAGGGCATTGTTTAGCCCAATGCCCAAACTTTTTATAGGTGAAGTAGGCAAAGGGAAGGGATTCGAACTCCACCACTTGAATATGTTTTCCAAGCTTAGATTTGATCATGATAACTTTTGGGAGGTCTTCCTTTTGACTAATATTGACACAAACTCTGGCATACACGAGTCTTGTCCTTGCAGCAGTCATTAGGTCAATAGACAAAAGCTCCCCAAATGAACTGGCCAACCTTGAAAAGACATCTTCATGCTAGTATTCCAAGGGAAGACCCTAAAATCGCACCCACACCAGAGCAGCTTCAAACATATCAGCATTAAGATCAAGTCTTGCTCCCCATTTTTGAAGAGCCAGAGATGACTTGCCAAACATCCAAGGACCTCTGCATAGAACATCAGAGAGATCTTCAGAACTTGAGCAAACAAAGGTGAAAAAACTCTTTGGCAAAGCTGCTATATCAACTTGACCCTTGAGCTTCCATTTTCTGGCTATGAACACCCTAAGGGCATCTATGTTGGGTCTTGGACCCATGAATTTTCCTACCAACATGTTTTTCATAGAAGCAACAGTATGATCAACCAAAGAATCAGGAAGGGAAATACTAAATAAACCTTTCTCCAGTTCAAACATATTATCAACTGAAGGAAAGGAAGATTTTCTAGTAGGTTTCACACCAAATAGAGAAGTCCAGCTACATTTAATAGCATTTTCAAAAAAAGTTTGACCATCAATCGTTTCAGCAGGAATCTTACTGACAACATTTTCAGCTTTTGCTTCTTCTTCTCAATTGTGGGGTCTAGCTACAGTGTTGTCCCACTTTTTCTCTTTTGTGGAGCCCTCCTCTTCTTCACCATTGTCCTTTCTATGATCCTTTGGCATGGGAAAACTCTGAGAACTTCCAGAAGTGATATTCCCACCCACGACATGATTTGAAAAACCCTTTTTTCCACCTTCTCGGGAATGATTTGGGACTGGGTCTTTGTCCCCTTCAACATCTTTATCACCCCCCTTGGTATTCTAGTCACCTGCCACTATAGTTTCCTGAGATCCCCCTGTTGTTGGTTTTCCGCCCGGTGGAAGATTTGAAATTCCTCCCTCCACTCGTCTTCCTCCTCCTCCTCCACTCGCCATAAGCTATGAGATTGGAGGTTAGTATGTTAATGATATTATATTTTTGTTAACATCTAATGTCATCTAAATATTATATTGTAGAATGCCTCTTCATATTAAAACATAAGTTTTAAAGAGTTCTATAAGCATTTAATATTTTTTACAAGTTTCAAAGTAAAAGTAAAATAAAAGAATAAGAGAATAATACATGAAGACATTTTAGAAAGTAAACTTGAAATTTACATTAAAAAATAAATAAATTCAAAGAGCTTGAACATACTTTGATCTAGACACAAGATTATTAATAAAATAATTCTTCAAATAAAAGTAATCTTAGAAAATAGGAATTTGAAATTATTTTATTTACTTAAAGTTTTTTTCATTATAGATATTGAGAGAATTTTATGTGAAGTTTATTTGAAAAGTTAAGAAAAAATTCAGAGCGCAAATCAGAGCGAAACTGGGAAGTGATGTAACCTACTCAGGCGACGTGGCATTTTTCTGCATCAGTTTAGTGGAGGAGTTAATCTCCTCCATGCGGTTTGCTTCATTCTCTCTCCTCTGCAGTTTATTTTCATTTACTTTGATGGTAGAGTGTATGGTTCCTCTGCATTTTCTTTATTGCCCATTTGTGTGACCTACCCTCGGCTCCCAATGGAGCTGGAATTAGAAAGCCAAACTATTAGTACGCCTAACCCTATGGTCTCCACTCATCCTTCCCTTAAGAAATCATTTGCGAAAATGGTCACCCTAACTGGTAATGGCATGCCCTCTGCTGTGTGTTTTCTTCCGATGGCTAGAGGAGAACGACCCTGTCAAGAAGGTAAGAGCTCTGGCATTACCTTGAATGAATTTTCCATTTCACCAAATGATGTAATGTTGAATGAAATAGCCATAGAAAAGAACAGGTTGTGTGACACTGCTATTTTCTTTGCTTGCATTGATGTGGATAAATGTCTGCCTAAGAAGTTTCTTGATGATTGGTTTCATAACCTATGGAATTTGAAATTAGGGCTTAAAATATCATGCTGTAGGAAGATCCAAAAAGGATTATTTATCATTTTCTTCAATAATCACGAATCTCATATTGAAGCCCTTAAACGATATTATTGGATGGTAGGAAAAACTTCATTTTGTGTGCTTGCCTAGACTCAAGAAGTGGTTAACGAAGAGGTCCTGGCGTTGTCCTGTCGTAGGTGGGTCATCCTCAAAGACATCCCTCCCTTCCTATGGTACTTCCTTCCTCAGCTTCTAGAACCATTCAAAAATGTTGTCCGAATAGATGAGACAACCAGACTGGTCTCTAACCTTGATGCTAGGATACTCATTTCGATAAATCCTGGGGTCGACATCCTGACTTGTCTCAACCTTAATATTAATGGTGACATTTTTTCCTACCCTGTCAAAATCCTTGGAGGGTTAAACGTTTCTTTCCTCTGCAAAAAGGAAGGGCATCTTAGGAAAAATTTCCCTGTTATCACTAAAAAGAAACCTAAATCTAACTCTATGGAAGTCGGCAATGAAATCTCCATCATTGAGGAAGTGCTTTCTTCTAACCCACACAAAACTAACATCCATAATGCAGCCGATATGGTTAAAATCCCTAGTAAAATTAGCCTTGTGGAAACCCATGATAGTTCTATTAAAGGTAAGGAGCCATCTACTATTGAAAATGAAAAAGATTTAAACCCTAAACATCGTCCCTCCTCCTCTTCCACTTTTGGCATTAAAAATGATAGAATGATCCCCAATGAAACTAAAAAAACTTTTAGAGCCACCAAACCTGCTAATCCCATAAGTATCTCAAGCCAAAACACTAAGAGCACTGATGATGATGGCTTCCAAACAATTACTAATAGGAAGCGTAGATGGAAAAATGCTCAGCAACTTGCTCTGGAGAAAATACGGGCTGGCAACCAAAATTCCAACCCCTTCTCAGCTTTGAATAATGTTCCTACTCTAATGATTGAAGATGTGCCACCTGAAACCCATACTGTTAGTAACCCTACTATTTTTAATCAAAATGATAATGGTTGCAGGAGTGAAATTCACCCTACTCTCATGATTGAGGATGTGTCAAATCCTATGACTTCTCATCAAGAGGACCGTGATGATAGCAGAAAAAGGATTGGTGATGTTACCATGAGGGAAGACCTTGCAACTAAGATTAGCAAATGGGTGAACCATAGGAGTCCTGATCCTAATCTTGTTGCAGGGCATTCCCTTGATGATAACATTACCAACCCCCAAACCTCTATGCTTAATGAGATAGAGGATAATCTAATTATTGAAGTTATTTATGCTATCAAGTTGCCAGAAAGTATGGAATCTGATCATCTTCTCCTGGGTCCCTCAAAATCTTGCATAGTGGGATACAATGTCAGGAACAACCCTGTATTTATGATTGATCAAACTAACAAAAGTGAGAATGATGATGAACTTGTTAAGGGGAGAAATACCTCTAAAAAGAAAGGTAGACCTATTGGCTCTAAAAACAAGAAGAAGATTGGAGATCTTAATGCTCTCCCTACTAGCTCTATTAACCCTCTTTCCTTATGAAGTTCATTTCATGGAATATTAGAGGCCTTGAGTCTCCTGATAGGAAGTTTATTGTTAAGATATTTTTGATGTGTCATAAAAATACCGATTTTCTCATGCTTCAAGAGCTCAAGGCTGTTGAATTTTCTCTTAATTCTTCTCTTGATTGTATATGGAAAGATGCTATTAAAATTTATACTAACCATCCTAAAGGAAAGGGTGGAGTTGCTTTTCTCATTAACCCTTGCTAGGCAAGATATATTAAAGATGTTGGAACCTCCCCATGTAACCGTGCTGCCTGGGCTATCCTTGATATTAGAGGATCTTCCTTTGGTGTTTGTTCTTTATATGCTCCTAATGAGTTTAAGGAAAGGATATCCCTTTGGGATTGGTTGTATGCTCTCCCTAATATCCCCTGGATTATTGTTGGGGACTTTAACATGATTGAGAGTCAGGATGACAAGATCGGGGGTATCCCCTTCGAATGGAAGCTCCTTGAAAAGTCACATTGGGATTGTTTTAAACAACATTTAAACCTCTTTGACCCCCTTGATGGCCTTAAATCTGAGACTTCTTCCATCTGGTATACCTGGTGCAACTTCCAGCAAGGGCCTAACCAGATCTACTCTAGACTTGATAGGTTTTATGTTAATAGGAATCACTTCTCCTTTTCTCCTAATCATTTAGGGAATTCAGTCTCTGTCACCCCTTCTACACTCTCCGACCATTTCCCCATCATAGCTGATATTAACATTAGAAATTCCATCACTGTTAGTAACCCCTACAAGAAGAAGTTTATCCTTAACTCTTCCTTACTGAAAAACCAAGATGTTCTAACTGCCATAAGAATGGTCAGGTCATTTAACTTGCATAATCAATTTCCCTCCCACACTACTCGATGGAATATGAATGTGGCCTCTTGGCAAAAAAAATTTCAAACCCTTGGGAAAAAGAAGGCCAAGGATTATAGATATCAGGAAAACCTTCTCAATGAATGTCACCACCTTGCTGAATGGTAAATGCAATCGAATCCTACTTCCCCTGACCTTATTGAACAAGTCTCTCAAGCTAGGAATTCCCTTAGAAAAAATCAACAAGTTAAAATTAGGGGAGCCTTCATTAGAGCCTACAACCACTGGCTCTAGTATGGGGACAAAGGCTCCAAACTCTTCTTCAACCTTTTGAAGCATAAACAGAACAGAGAAAGAATTGATAGGATTTTTGTTGAAGACAAGGAGCTTCTGAACATCAATGTTATTACTGATGCTTTTGAAATGTTCTATAGAACTCTGTTTACCTCAAAGGATAATGAAGCTTCTAAGGATATGAGGAATAAATGCCAAAACATCATCCCCAACAGGATTTTTGAAACTGATGCCCTCTTGCTCATGACCAGGGTTTCCCTCAAAGAAATTATTGATGCCATTAGTGTGCTTAAAGACAATAAATCCCCTAGTCTACATGGTCTTCCTGTTGAATTTTATAAAGCTAATGTTGACTGGATTGCTAAGGACCTTTATGACTTATATACGGAAGCCTTTGACTCTAGTACCCTTGGGAATGCCATTAATATGGGCATTGTTAAACTTATCCCAAAAGATGGAGATAAAGCTCTCATTAAAAATTGGCGTCCTATTACGCTCCTCAATGTTTCCTATAAAATCCTTGCTAAAGTCCTTGCTTCTCGTCTTGAAAGTATTCTTCCCAATTTTATCTGTTCCACTCAAAATGGCTTCATTAAGGGCAGGTATATCTTAGATAACCTTATTACCACCTGGGAGACTATGGAATGGGCCAAGTCCTCCAGTCAAGAAACTGCCATGTTTCTTGTTGATTTTGAGAAAGCTTACGATAGAGTGGAATGGGATTTCATTCTCATGATGCTTAACACGTTTGGCTTCCCCAATGAATTTTGTAGATATTTCCAAGTCCTCCTTAAGGATGCTTCGGCCCTGATTGAGGTCAATGGGAATCTCTCTCATCCTATCCCTCTTTCTAGATCTATTAGACAAGGGCGCCCTCTTGCCCCTGCTCTATTTGTGATTGCCTCAGATACTCTATTTTACCTCCTCAAAGATGATACCTTGTCTCCTAAAGTTCATGGTATTAAGCTACCTGATGATTTTTAATTACTCAATATTTAGTTTGTTGATGATACCTCACTCTTCCTTGAGCTTTCTAGACACAATATTCTTTGCCTTACTCAAAAGTTAGATATCTTTGGTAAATCCTCAGGTGCCTATATCTCTAGCTCCAAATCCATCCTGCTTGGGTGGAAAGAGGAACCCCCAGACTGGCTTCACCACTTTGGTTTCTCCTGGGGAGGGCCTAATAAAAATTTTAGGTATCTTGGCATACCCTTCTCTATCTCTTCCTCCCTCAAGGATATGTGGATATGGGTTAAAGAAAGAATTGACAAGAAAATCAATAAATGGAACAATAGGGTTCTTTCCCTTGCCAGAAGGGTCCAAGTCTGCCAAAAGATCCTCTCCTCCTATAGTATATATTATTCCTCTACTTGGATGTTTAGTAATTATCAAGTGTTTGAAATCCAAAAATCCATCAGATGTTTCTTGTGGTCCAATGGGAAGGGTAAAAGGAAGGCTCATGTTGTCAAATGGAGCTGGTGCCATATTGACAAAAATCTTGGAGGGCTGGACCTGAAGGATCTCAAGCTGCAAGGGATGTCCCTTGCTGCCAAATGGATCTTCTAGGCCCTCAAAGGACAAGAGCCCTGGAAGGTGTTGATAAGAAAAAATATTCAAAATGGTGTTCCTAAGAATGCCAAGTCTTGGAAGGCGCTCCCTATTTGTGATCTTGTGGCTGGTTCCTTCCCTGTCTCTATCCAAGGCACTTGGGTCTTTAAGTCTATATGGAAATCTTGGGAGCATGTTCGTGGGTTTATTGACAACTCCAATTTTGATTATAATTATACCTTGCATGGGGAACGTTCGATATGGTGGAATCTCTTCCACAACGACAAGCCTCTTGCCTTAACCCAAGGATTTTTTGCTAGACACTGGCATAATAAAGGGATTAAATGTATTATGGGCATTCTGGAGAACAACAACCTTATTAGTTGGGAAACTCTTAGTAATGACTTTGACCTTCCTGATTCTCACAAAAGAACCTACAACATGATTACGAATGTCTGTGCTCCCCTTAACCTTCCCCGCAATACTGATGTGGACTCTCATAGATACCTTTCTTTCCGCTGGAATGATGGATCCGTACTCCCAAAAGTTAAAGTTAAGGACATTTACAGACTTCTCAACCATGACTCTTCGATCATTTATCACATCAACTCCATCTGGTATGCTGGTACTAATCCCCTCGACTGGCAGAAAACCCTTGAAAATTTTTGGAAATCTCCTATCCCCCCAAAAAGTAAATGCTTCAAATGGCAGCTCATGCTTGATAGATTGCCTATTAGAAGTCATTCTGTTCACATAAATATATATACAATCAAATCTTACAATTTAGGTATGAAAGGATTCGATGAACATTTTAATTAAATTTATATTTCAAAATTTAGCTCAATGTTTACTATATTAATAATGATTTGGGTTTTTCTCTAACATTTAAATCTCACAAACATATTATTGTACAATGTATTGAGCTATAGTTCACATGGACCAACAAGGACTCAAATATAGAACCTTCTATTTTCTACTAAAGTTTTCTACCAACTTAGCCACTGGCCTCTTTATGACTAGTCCACCATCAATTCATGTGCAACTTATTTTCAACACACCCTTTTAAGCCACATTACAAGTGCTTGTTACCATTCCATCATTTGTCTAGTTCTGGATTATTTTCAATGCCCTCTTTGAGTCACACTATAAGTGCTTAATTTATCTTTGATAACAATTGTTGAGTTAAGAATCTTACATAACATCTACGACTTAAATTTATAAGAGCATCTATTAAATATTAAATTGCTTTGCTAATTGAGCTACTAACCTCTTTGTTGTTGGAAATGCCATAATCCTACATCATGAAATTTATTCTAATAAGAACTTTCACATATGGCCAATATCTCTTGGATCTTGCTCTCCACATTCCTCCTACAACCACCAAACCAATTAAAAAGAATGCAGCCCTATTTCTAACATCCAAATTGGAATCTTTTAAATTACGCTTCATAATCAAAGGGAAAATTAATGCTCGTAGATAAATTTGGAATTCGATGTGAAAAGAAAATGAAGAATAGAGAATAAACAAATATGTTGCAATAGTAACAACAAAGTTTTAAGCAAGTGGCTGGTTTTGATTCTCTCTGGGTGGTTAATATGCTGATTATATATAACTGTTGATGATGTTATTGTTCTGATAACATTCGTCTATTGTTGATGTGATTTCTACTGTTAGTTGTCCTCTAGATTGAACTGCATTGTAAAGGGACAACAACCTTGTTTTACTGCATTACTTTATAAAAACAAAGTTTTCAACAAGTGGAATAGCACCTACAAAAAGGTAGCTAAAACTATTTATATTCAACAACTCTATACACTTATAGGTAACCAATTATGGATAGCAATTCTAGAGAGAAAAAAAGCGTTTTAACGAGTCTTGGTCTCCATAGTTTGTTTGTTATATCAAAGGTGCAGTTTCTGAGTTTCATTAAAATTCTGATCTAACATTTACAACCAGATCATTGTTGATCTAGATGTGACTGATTGACAATTAAATATCTTATTTTTAAGATTTTGTCAACTTTCTATATTTTTCCAGCAGTATGTCAACTTACCTTTAAGGCAGTCTGACAACATCTTTTCAGAAATTATTGATAAAAGCAATTATAATGCATTAGAACCATTTAACTCTAAATTCAGATGATGTTACAGACAAACAGCAATAAATGTGGGGACAAAGTACCCACATTAAGGAACCGCAATGGAATTTTTCTCCTCTCTAATTCATCTGAAACAAGTATGGTTGGCCGGACTGCAAATCTTTTAGCAAACAAATGGGATGGCTTATAACTTCCCAGATGGTCCCTCTGTCTATTCAGAAAATGAAGACAATAAAGGTCCCCATCTCCAACTTTTTGATAAAATCTTTGGTACGCCCTCCACTTTCTTGGCCTCAGTTGTATCAGATACATTATTTATTCGGACATGATGTGAACGTTATGTTAGTGATGTACAAATTTCTTAGTAGTGCAGTAATTTCATGGTATTGAGACCATTTGTTCATTATCTTCTGGACTAGCCTGATGTACCATGAGAATCACTTGTTTGATATGCTGGCTTGATGTGGATTTGTCTTGAAAAGGCAGAGTTATGGATTGATATGCTACTTATTATAAGGAATATATGTTTGTTAAGCAGATTCATATTATTTCTACATAATTAGAAAAAGTATGGAATGTTGACATTATATAATCTTTAAGTACATTTTATCTATTTATACATTATAATTCTTAGTTTAGACATTTTTTTTAAAAAAAAATATGTTTGTCAATCATTTTGTATAGAAAGTAATAACATGGAATATTGATAGTAGATAATCTAAAGGATATTTATATAGTATTGAATGACATCATGGATATATATTAGTATTAGATTAGTCATTTCATGTCATTATGAAAAATTATTATTAGATAATTCATAGGTACATAATTATAAATGTAAGTATAGATTACAATTCTTATTTTAGTTTATCATTTTGTATTCTTTTGAAGCACTTTTACTAATATATTTAATAATCATGTAAAAAATTCTAATTTGTTGTGTATAATACAAATATATGTTGAAAGAATTGACTAAGAAATTTAAAACAAGAAATATAGTGTGTATTAAATAATAATACAAAATGATTTAAATGTCATCACTATATCGTGTAAGACATAATATTAACACATAATATCAGTGTTATTTGTGGGAGCACATATAAAAAACAAAATAATTGACTAATAGCTATTACTAAATCCATACAATTGAAAAAATGGTTTCAATTTAACTATTATTATCAATAATAAAATCATGATTTATAATAAATCATCATGCATAAATAATAATACAAATTGGGAGTGTCATCAAGTATTAGCTTAGAGATAAGAACCACAACCAATACTCTTCATATTTCTTCGTGTTTTTATTGAAGGCGTAAAAATCAAGTTTTGAACAGACCTTAAATCTTTATAGTAGTAAAAAAGATTAACAAAAGTATAGTTGACCCAAAGTGAAATAATCTAGAAATAGAAAAGCATGCACCCAAAAAAAAAAACCTAACTAACAAAGAACATGATAGTAACATTTCTTGAAGTATCATTTGCTTCTAAAATTCATTCTCTAAGAATATTTCCTAAATACTTATTATTTTTCTTTCTAATACATATGCTTCTAATGTTAGGACCAACATCCCCTAAGGACTTTAATCTCTATATAGCACTACTATTTAAAATCCTATCTATGTTTTTTTTTCTTTTTAACCAATGTTACTCTCTGGAGCCATCAACTTAGTATTTTGGTTCTATTTCATAGTCACTACCTCCTCCTCTAAGAGAACAAAACTTTCCTTCTAACTAGAACTATCCTCCATCAACTTATGAACACCTATGACAAAACCATCTATTTTAGAGATGACCACAATCTATCCACAAAAAAACATAGGTCTCCCTATCTACTTCTTCACTATGAACTCCATTTTAATATTTAGTCTATTAATATCCATATAAAATACTTAATGATGTTATATTGTGCCTCAAAAGTGTAAAAGAGGGTCACTATAATTTGACCCACCATATTAAGCTCATTAGATATCTCCTATAAGGAAGTGGGGTTTTCTCAAAGAAGTATAAAGTCCTTAGGTATTTAGGGTTGGGTTTTATATTTTATAGAAGAGTTCTCCTATAGTAGCTTCAAGTATGGACAAGAAATGATCTTTCTGCTTGGCTTTAGCTTGAGGTGTCTCCCTCTACCTTTCAAATTCATGGTTCTCTCCCACACTCTTCTCAATAGGTTCCTTCTTTCTAGATAATTGAGTTTTCCAAGGGTATTGAATGCTTGTGCATTTCTCTCCCTACTTCCACCATGATCACTAGACCTATTTTTTTATCCTCGTAGTCTACTTTTCTGAAGAGTGATAAAGGATTCATGGTTACCTTCCAACATAAGAGATATAAATTAATTATATAAATTTGTCAAAATTATAATATGTGAATTTAGCTATCATTATTACCCTCTAGCATTATGGATGATGTGAATTTTCATGAGCATAGTACCAATGTGAGGATGTGGCTATTCAATCTTGTAACTCGTTTCCTAATTAGCAACTTAGGTTTTGGATTGTATGCCTTATAAAACACCTTATTACTATGACATTATTCTCTATAGAATATAATCATATAATTTATCATGAAAGGATATGATGAGTGTTATAATAATATTTTTATTCCAAAATTAAGCTCCTTAATTGTGATTTGTGTCTTACTAGAACATTTAAATCTCACACCATGGGATGTCGAACTAATCACCTCATTGAAGTTGTTGCTACCTACCATGGTTTTTGTTTGGCTAAACACAATAATTACACTCGTGTTTAGGTCAAAAGAGACTCTAATAACATTATTCAATACCTTAAGGAATCCCTAAAACCCTCTTGGTCCATTCAAAATTGGATCAAGGGCTCAATGTATATCATTAAATTGGTCCAAAAATGTAATATTTCTCATGTGTATCAAGATGGCAACTCAATAGCTTTTTGTTTTTTTCCAACATAGGGGTTAATAGTGATAAACTAATTATGTGGGAAAAAGTAGATCATCTCCCAAGGAATGTGTCAAGAAATAATAGCCTATGAAAGATAACATGTATGGAACCCATACTTTAAGGCATCATGATTTCTATCTAAATTATAATAGAGGGATTCATATGATTATCTTGTATATTTTATGGGTTCCTTTTGTTGTATTTATCTTTCTTCTTTTGCTAGGAGAAAACTACAATTTGGTGGTGGAGCTAGTAATCTGCATACATATGAAGAGATGAGTGGTAATAGAAACTGGCTAGAGCATATCAATTGCAATGAGGTTAGAAGAAATGCCACAAATTGGCATATCCTGAGGAGGGGATGGGTTATGCCTTACTTGGAAAGGCTGCATGGTTTCAATCTAAAGAAAACCAAATTATTTGTACATAATTGGAAGACTAGGAATGTTGCTATGTTTTGGGAAAAGTGGGAAATCACCAAGGACCTAATTGCATAGGTTATGGGGCTCCTAATGAATGAGAAGAATCTTTTTAAAATCCAAAATTTTTCTAATTTAGGAGTGGACAATTTTTGGAAGAATAATGAAGCAAAGAGACTGGTTAAAAGATAAAAAGTGGATATGTTATGAAGTCTATCAAGTAGACCTAGGTGAAAGTCTTGAAAGAGTTTATGTAGTACTTATCATTGGAAGGGCAACTTACAATGGTGTATGGGCATCATTATGTGTTTCTTAATCAAATTCACCACAAGGTCCAAATTTATTTCCATTTCTATCCATAGGAAATATTAGGGGTTCCCTTGGTTCATCAGAAGATGACAAGGAGACCAAGAATGATGAGTTTGAATTAGTACTCCCCCTTGTTTCAATCTCCTTTGAAGATGCTCTAAAATATTCTTCTCAACATATTGAGTATAGGGATACATTACCAGATTTGGAATGTGATGGAAGATGATCCTTCCCCTGCAAAATACCAAAAGATTCTCCCCTTTACAACTTGGACCATGATATCCCTATAGATCATCTAGGCATTGCCAGGAACACACATCTGGTTTCTTTTAGGATGAACAAGTGGATTTTACATTAAATTAACTAGATGAATATTAAGTTACGAGGTATTCAATGTAAGATGGAGAGAAGGTATAATCAAGATGCTCCTTGGGACAAAAACGAGGGAAAAAATCTAGTTGCCTCACTTTAGAAAGTTGTCAAGGATGTGGAGAAGATGAAAATTGATTAGGAGGGTAGAATTGTGGGCTTAGAAACTAACATGAAAAATATTAATGATAATCTCTTCACTATTGTTTTATTTATCCAAAAGTTGATTTAGGATACTATAGAGAATATCAAGAGCTTGGTGGACAAGTATGACAAGGTCTATTAGAACCATGTGTAGGTTGTCGATGTTGAGGTAGTGGAAAAAGGAAAACAGGGGTCTGCTAAGGATAACAAAGGATTGTGCATGAGGACTCATCACAATTCAAAAAAGATAGTTTTTCACTTCGCTCAAGACCTTCAAGGACCTCAAGAAGTAAGCATTTAATACCTCCTAGCTAGAATTTGAAGTTGTTGAAACTTTTCAAAGCTTAAATTAGGTAAATGGTTTTAAATGGTCACACGTGATTAATTAGAAAATTATGGTTTTTTGTGTTTTCATTCATCTTTGTTTCTGTAGTTTGTTTTTTCAGAGGTATAGTCTCTATATATTTTATTTAGATTTTTTGGTTTTTATCACAGGTGTTGTCTCTATATATTTTATTTAGATTTGGATCTAACATTTGCAACCGGTTCAATAATAATCTAGATGTAATTATTTCCAATAAATTATTCAAGTTAAATTTTGTTTTCTAATTTTTTTGTTTTTCTAATAGTATGTCATTTGTAGTTCAATGTCTTTCTATGTTCTAGAAGTTGTCAACGTACTATTAATATGTTTTTACTGTGCTGTTATTGTACCATGGGCCAGTACCCTCTTGCTACGGTTTTTTTCAAAAATAGTATGTCATCTGCCTGCCGAGCAGTCTGAAAAGATAAGAACAGGTAAGTGTAAGTGAATATGGTCCATTGATTGCTTATGTGGGGACAAAGCACCCAAACTAAAGAACAAGATTTTGTCTCCTCTCCAATTCATATGAAATAAATATGGCTGGCTAGACTACAGATCTTTTAATAAACAAATGGAATGGTATGGTCCCATATAATTAATATTTCAACATTGTATCTTTGTTGACACCTATGTCTATTCAGAAAATGAAGACAATAAAAGTCACCATCTCCAGCTTTTTGCCAAATCTCTGGTATGGAGTCCAATTTCTTGACTTCACCTGTATCAGATACTTTATTTATTCAGACATGTGAGTGTTTTTTTAATGGTGTACAAATTTCTTAGTACTTCAGTAATTTCATGGTTCTGAGTCCATTTCTACGTTATCTGCTAGCGCCCATGTACCATGCGAATCACTTTTTTTATTTGCTCCCTTGATGGGGATTTATTATGATAAGAGAGTTGATGGCTTGATATGTTATCTGATTATAACCAATATATATTTATTAAGTAGATTCGTATTATTTGTACATAATTAGTAAAAGCAGTGGAAAGTTGATCTTGCATAATTCGAGGGTACATTAGCTATACCAGCATTACGTAAGCTATTTCATATTATTATGAAAATTGTTATTAGATAACACGTACGTAAATATTTACAATTGTATCTATGGTTTATAATTTCCATTTCAGTCAATATGATTGTTTATAAATATATTTGTCAATCATTTTGTATACATAATTATTAAAAGCATGGATTGTTGATATTAAACAATCTGTAAGAGCATGGATTGTTGATTATAATTGTTATTTTAGTAAAGATGGATATTAATGACTATTTCATATTATTTTTAGTTGCTTTTAATAGTATATGTAATAATCGTGTTAAAAAAATTAATAGGTTACAGATAATACAAATATATATGTTATGAAAAGATTGGTTCAAAGATCTAATGCGAGAAACACAATGTTTAAGTTATAATGATAGTGAAAGATATAAATATTTTTTATATTAATCAATAGAAAGAACTAGGGGGTTGATCTCTTATGGTACAAATAGTCTGAGGGCGTACAGTCACAACACACTAATAGGAGAGAAACATCAAAACTAGCCTATAACAAAGCTATTAATAGAAAAACATAGGCCATAGATCATTATCATATACACATGAGAATTAGCACTATCGTGCCAAGTACCAACAAAGAAAGGAGAGTAAACACAAAAACTACCTAGAAACATACTAGTACAACCAAAGTCGTAGCATATGTTATCACTATATATCTTATAAGAGATTATATAAAAAAATTAATTTAGTTTTGTGTACAAGCATATATTACTAGTTAATAACTTATATGTGACACGGCTATTGATATTAAATGTATACAATAGATAACACAATTCAATTAAGTATTAGGACCATTACAATAATTCAATACTTGATGATGGTTCATAATAACTTACCATGTGAATTGAAAATGATACATATTGGATATTTCATCAAGCATTAGCTTAGAGATAAGAAAACAATCAATGGTCTTCAACTTTCTTGTTTTTTATCAAAGAGGTTAAAACAAGTTTTAAAAGGACCCTAAAACCTTTTGAAGTTGTCAAAACATCAACAAAAATATAGTTCATCCATCATAAAAATGACTTCCAAATAGAAAAGCATAGAACACGGGTGAAATAAAAAAAGTGCATGATAACATTTTCTTAAAGGTATCAATAACCTCTAGTTCATCCTAAAAGGGGCTCTCCTAAATTTCTTCATGATGTTGAGATTGTTTCTCATCATCCTTAACAATTTTATTTCTAGTAAATTTGGTCTTATGTTAGGACTAACATCCATTTGGAAATCATCATAGAAAAATGACTTATAGTCATACTTTAAATGTACATTTTAGGCTTTTAATCCCTCTTTCCATCTCTTTTCATATTTTTCTTTATTTAAATAACCATGTCATGTTTGAACACACAACAAGACTAAGATGGAAGGGGTGTATAAGTTTAGAAAACAATAATAACTTTAATCTAGATCTTAATATACTTCAAATCATTATTCCAACTTACTTCTATGAAACCAAAAAACAAAAAGCATAATCAACACAAGAACACATGATTTACATGGAAAACCCAGAACTAGGAAAAACAATGATGAGAATCAAACTCACAATATAAATAACATTAATTACAATTTTTTAGACTCACTAACAAGGAGAAACAACACTTAAATGACTTGTACAACTAGGGCTCACTACCTTAAAGTGGGATACAAAGGACATGTACAACACAAAGTCACTATCCGAGGAAAAGACATAGAAGGATGCCAATAGACTCACTATCATCCGACAACAACATGAATCTTAGAATTGAAATGAGAAGAATCTCTTGAATGTGAACTTATCTTTGAACATCAGCATCAAGCGACCAAAGTCATGGCATACATCTATTATATTCTCAATACATTGTCTCTGAATATAGTTCCTTGAAGTTATGACTTTTGTACCTCTGCTTCACATGCACACTTCGCTTCCTTCTTTTCTTTTCTTCACATTACATAAATTGAACACACCTCCACAATTTTTCTCACATATCTAACTTTTAAATTACTCCTTAAATATAAGATAGTATTAGCATAAAGGTAGCACAAAACTGAGAGGGGGGGAGGGGGTGAATTAGTTGTATCCTCAAAACTAAAAGCTTATGAAATCTTAAACCTTTAATGTAATCTCTAAAAGTAAACAATGAAAGCATTGATCTATAAAATACATAAACACATAACACCAATATTTTGTGTGTGGAAACCCTGTTAGGGGAAAACCACTATAGAGATCAAACCCACTAGATGATGTGCTCGGTTAAAAGCACTATACCCTATTAGGAGTATTATAAAGGGGAAATGAACATGCATTCAATCTCACTACCTAGAGCTCACTTATCAATTACAAATGAGGGAAACAATCTTGATAATTACAACAAAGACTACAATCCTAAATGGATAATAATCCACTAATTTATGAGCTGACAAATAACATCTCTAATATGTCAATATAGCTCCGATGAATTACAACAAATCTTTGCCTCAATTGCAGATTCCACTCATACCTCTTCGCAAAGTCATCAAAATAGTATCCTCACACACACACACACACAGTCACACTTACAAATGATTACATATTGATGCAGGAGCATCCTGGGTGTAAGAGCAATCTTGCATCACCCAAAAATATTTTTGTTTTTGTATTCAATAAGGGCTATCTTGTGCAAAGTTGCTATTTATGGAAACTTGCTATTTTTAGTAAGTTGGTCTTACGATCTCGAAATGTTCTGATTTTACATGTGGAGGTTCATCTCAGTCATATCAGCCTGCCAGCAAAGTTTCATGACTAGATCAGGTCTAGTTTTGAAGATATTGAAGATTTTGGTATTGGTAGCAGGGTACAGAAACTTTGAACTTAGTTTTGAAGGCTTTAGAGGCCTCGGATGAGGTCAAAAAATTGGGTGACGAGCGCCTTGCGCTAGCCAAGCCTATAGAGAACTTCGTGGCATTTCTGAAATGGGGTTATAATAGTCAATCGGGTCAACTGGTGATGACTTATGGTCTCCGAAAGTCCGGACACCTGAAATGGCAGAAAATAATTTTCCTTCAAAATTTTTTGTTCGGGTTTCAGAAGTTATTTTGAGCCGACTTTGATGTAATAAATTGAAAAATAAAATAATTCTAAGTTTGGTCGGCCCTTAGGGCTAAATTTATGGAACCTTCTCAGGCAGTGGAAATTGCTTATATAAAGAAGGCTCGTAGTGTTGTCTAGGGAAGTTCTGGGTAGTAGATCTCGGTATTGATTCGAGGCTTTGTCCTACAGAATATTGTAAGGGAATGCCCATGTGGCTTTGCATATTGTAATTCTGAAAGTTTGTAATTCCACATTTGTGGAGATAATAAGAAGCCAATTTTCTGTTCTTGCATATTATTATTGTTGTTTCTCTATTTCTATTATGTGTTTGTGGTATTAAGGGGAGCACCCTTCATCAAGTGGTATTAGAGCAGGTTTTCTTGAGTGTGTAAACAGATCGCCGACTGTGAGGCAGTTTGCACCAGGACCGTGGTTAGGGTTTCAGCGCGCATTACGAAAATGCCTCCATGAAAAGAACATGGCGGAAGAGCTAGTGCTGTGACACCTGAGGTTAGAGAGCTACAGAGACAAGTGCGAGCATTGCAAGAAGAGATTCGCAGAGGAATGAATCTTAATGTCAGAGATTAAAGCAAGGATGAAGCTGAAGAAGAATATCAAGAAGGAGAAGTTGAAATTGTGAACCAGGAGGAAGAAAGACTTTTTTGGGTGATTTCCAAGATTGGGAAAAGACCTAAGATTGAGATTCCTACATTTTTTGAAAATCTTAACCCAGAGGAATTGATTAACTGGATCAATGAATGTGAGGAATATTTTGAGTATGAAGATGTTGAGGATCTTGATAGGGTCAAGTTTGC
Organism: Chamaecyparis obtusa; assembly: GCA_027943335.1. Taxonomy (NCBI): domain Eukaryota; kingdom Viridiplantae; phylum Streptophyta; class Pinopsida; order Cupressales; family Cupressaceae; genus Chamaecyparis; species Chamaecyparis obtusa. The sequence goes on from BSBK01002686.1 coordinate 243,469, forward strand.
GAAGGCCAGATTGAAAGGTCATGCGAAGATCTGGTGGCAAGAAATTCAATTGGAGCGAAATAGAAGAGGGAAAGATAAAATCACAAGATGGGATCGGATGGTGGATAAATTAAAGCGACGGTTCATTCCTGTTGATTATGAGCTTGACCTACTAAAGAAAATGCAAAGTTTGAAGCAAGCAGGAAAATCTGTTTGGTAGTATACAGAGGAGTTCTATCGACTCCTCATCAGAACAGGCCATGCAGAAGTTGATAAGGAGAAAGTTGCCCGATACCTTAATGGGTTAAGGCCAAGCATTCAGGAGGAGTTGAATCTGGTTCGAATAAACAGTATTGAGGAGGCATACCAGTTTGCCCTAAAAGTAGAGGAAAAGCTGAACAAGAAGTTTGAGAGCAGACAAAATGGAAGAGGTCGTGGTGGAAGATCTAGCAAACGGTCATATGGTGGCCGAAATAAAGATTTGAAAAAGAAGGATGAGGCCAGTAGCAGTTAGAATCAGAGAGGAAATAATTCCAATCATTTCCAGGATCAGAGTAATAGAGATCAGAAAGGAAGAGGAAGAGGACAAGGATCTAGAAGAGGAGGCTTCCGTGGAACATGTTTTCACTGTGGAGAAGGTCATAGGGCATTTGAATGTCCTCGGCACCAAGGCAGAACAGACAAGAGAAATGAAGGCCGGGCCAGAGTTGCACATGTAGATGAAGATGCTAGATCATCAAATTCTAAAGATGCTGAAAGAGGAGAAACGCTAATTAACAAAAGAGTCTTGCTGAGTGGTGAGAATGAACCTGAACAAAGGAGGAGCCTGTTTCGCACTAGATGCAAGTGTGAGGGTAAATGTTGTGATGTGATTATCGATAGTGGAAGCACTGACAATTTGGTGTCAGAAGAGATGGTGACAAAGTTGAAACTCAAGAGACAAAAACACCCACATCCATATCAGATTGCCTGGGTGCAGGATGACCACAAGGTCATGGTCAGTGAATAGTGTTTGGTAAAGTTCAAGATCGACGGGTACCAAGATGAGGTACTATGTGATATCATCTCTATGGATGCATATCATATGTTGTTGGGTAGACCGTGGCAGTTTGACAAATGTGTTGTACATGATGGTCGTGCAAATACCTATTCCCTGACAAAGGATGGAGTGTGACATAAGCTAAAGCCATTGAAGGAGACTGAAGAAAAGGTATGTGATAATGCAAGAATAACATTTGTTGATGGAAGAAAATTCCTAGATGGTATGAGGCATGAGCATGTGTGTTTTGCTTTAATTCCAAAAGTTGGTAAAGAAGAAAAAGAGGATGTACCTGTAGAGGTTGCAGATTTGTTGAATGAGTTTCAGGATATTGTATCTGATAATATACCTGATGGATTACCACCAGTAAGGAAGATCAGTCATCAGATGGATTTGATTCCAGGAGCTAGTTTGTCAAACAAGGTAGCACACAGAATGACACTAGCAGAAAGTGAAGAGTTAAACAGACAAGTACACGAGTTATTGCAGAAGGGGTTGATTCGAGAGAGTCTGAGTCCCTGTGATGTACCAACGGTATTAGCACCAAAGAAAAATGGAGAGTGGAGGATGTGTACAGATTCCAAAGCAATAAACAAGATCACAATCAAGTATAGGTTTCTATTGCCACGAATGGATTATATTATGGATTGTTTGAGTGGAGCTGTGTATTTCTCAAAGATAGATCTGAAGAGTGGATATCACCAGATTCGGATCAGAGAAGGAGATGAATGGAAGACTACCTTCAAGACAAAGGAAGGACTGTATGAGTGGTTAGTCATACCTTTTGGGCTAACCAATGCACCGAGCACTTTCATGTGGCTCATGAACGAGGTTCTGAAAGAATTTCTGGGTAAGTTTGTCATTGTTTACCTAGATGATATTTTGATTTTTAGCAAGACATTGGAAGAACATATGATGCATATTTGTATGGTGTTTGAGAAGTTGAGAGATGAGAAATTGTTGATTAATTTGAAGAAGTGCAGTTTTGTGAAGAAAGATTTAGTGTATTTGGGATTTGTAGTTTCAGCAGAAGGTCTAAAAATGGACCCAGAGAAGGTACAGGCTATCCTTGAATGGCCTACTCCAAGGAGTGCTACTAAGGTAAGATCTTTTCATAGTTTGGCTAGCTTTTACAGAAATTTTATCAGAAATTTTAGCAGTATTAGTGGACCCTTGACTGAAACAATGAGAGGGGATAGAAAAGAGTTTAAGTGGACTAATGGGGCAGAAAAGAGTTTTCAATTGTTGAAACAAAAAGTTACAGAACAACCTATTTTAGCACTTCCAGATTTTAATAAGGTGTTTCAAGTAGATTGTGATGCTAGTGGTACTGCAATAGGAGCTGTTATGAGCCAAGAAGGTAAACCTGTTGCTTATTTCAATGAGAAGTTAAATGATGCCAAGAGAAAATATTCTGTTTATGATCAAAAATTTTATGCTATAGTTCAGGCATTGAAAAAGTGGAGGCACTAACTACTTCCTAAGGAGTTTGTTTTGTATACTGATCATCAAGCTTTGCAATATTTGAACAGTCAAGGAAAGTTGAATCAAAGGCATTTGAAATGGGTCGAGTTTTTGCAGAGTTATACATTTGTTTTGAAACACAGAAGTGGAAAGTCTAACAGGGTTGTAGATGCTCTTAGCAGAAGGCAACTATTGCTGGCAGAGATGCAGATTGAGGTGGTTGGGTTCAAGGAACTCAAGAATTTGTATCCAGAGGATCCTGATTTTGGTGAAGCTTGGAAAGTTTGTACATAACCTGTTACTCTAGACAGGATGAAATGGCTGGATTTTATCATCCAAGATGATATGCTATTCAGAGGGAGTCAGTTGTGCATTCTAAGAAGTTCTATGAGGGAGAATCTCATCAAGGAGAAGCATAGTGGAGGATTGGCTGGACATTTTGGTCATGATAAAACCCTTGCTTTGGTTGGTGAGAATTATTATTAGCCACAATTGCAGCAAGATGTGAAGAAGTTTGTACAGAGTTGTAGAGTATGTCAGATGGTGAAAGGAGTGAAGCAGAATATAGGGTTGTATCAGCCATTACCTATACCAGAGAAGCCTTGGGAGGATATCAGTATGGACTTTGTTCTTGGTTTACCGAGAACTCGGCGGGGACATGATTCAATTTTTGTGGTGGTTGACAGATTTTCAAAGATGGCACATTTCATTCCCTGCAAGAAGACTAATGATGTTGTTCATGTAGTAGGATTGTTTTTCAGAGAAGTGGTGAGACTACATGGTTTGCCAAAGACCATAGTTTTAGATCAAGATACTAAGTTTGTTGGATATTTTTGACGGACATTATGGAAGAAGTTGAAGACAGATTTGAAGTTCAGCTCATCAAATCATCCACAGACTAATGGACAGACAGAGGTGGTGAATAGAAGTTTGGAAAATCTGCTGCGATATTTGGTTGGAGATAAGCCAACAGGATGGGATTTGATTTTACCACAGGTAGAATTTGCATACAATAATTCTGTCAACAGGAGTACTGGTAAATCACCATTCTAGATTGTATATGGAAGTAGTCCAAGAAATGCATCTGAATTGAGAAAGATAGATAAAGGAGAAATAAGTAGTGCTGAAGCTGAGGATTTTGCAGAACACTTGAAGAACATCCATGAGGAGGTGAGGAAGCATATTACCAAGATGAATGCGCAGTATAAGGTTAAGGCAGATGAGAAAAGGAGGCGTAAGGAATTTTAGGTTGGAGATGAAGTCATGGTTCATTTGCGAAAGGAGCGATTTCCGGTTGGTACATATAACATGCTGAAAATGAAGAAGTTTGGACCATGTAAGATATTGAAGAAGCATGATTCAGGAAATGCATATGAGGTAGAATTGCTTAGTGAGCTGAATATTTCACCAGTGTTTAACATTTCAGATTTGACAGAGTATCATGAAGGAGGTCTTGAAGATGAGGTTGTAGCAGCACAGTGGAGTATTCCAGCAAGTAGTTCAGATACCAAGGAGATTGAAGACATACTGGACAGTCGTGTTGGCAGAAGCACAAGGAATAGGACATACGAAGAGTATTTGGTCAAATGGAAAGGATGATCTGTTGAAGATTCATCATGGCTAACAAAGGAGGACGTTAACCATTTTGGTTTTCCTCTACACACCTGAGTCATGACAGGGTCACTTCTCAAATTACCCCGGGTGTCTGATGCAGGAGCATCCTAGGTGTAAGAGCAATCTTGCATCACCCAAAAATATTTCTATTTTTGTATTCAATAAGGGCTATCTTGTGTAGAGTTGCTATTTATGGAAACTTGCTATTTTTAGTAAGTTGGTCTTACGATCTTGAAATGTTTTGATTTTACATGTGGAGGTTCATCTCAGTCATATCAGCCTGCCAGCAAAGTTTCATGGCTAGATCAGGTCTAGTTTTGAAGATATTGAAGATTTTTGGTATTGGTAGCAGGGTACAAAAACTTTGAACTCAGTTTTGAAGGCTTTAGAGGCCCCGGATGAGGTCAAAAAATTGGGTGACGAGTGCCTTGCGCTGGTCAAGCCTGTAGAGCGCTTTGTGGCATTTCTGAAATGGGGTTATAATAGTCAATCGGGTCAACTGGTGATGACTTATGGTCTCCGGAAGTTCGGACACCTGAAATGGTAGAAAATAATTTTCCTTCAAAATTTTTGTTCGGGTTTCAGAAGTTATTTTGAGCCAACTTTGATGTAATAAATTGAAAAATAAAATAATTCTAAGTTTGGTCAGCCCTTAAGGCTAAATTTTTGGAACCTTCTCGGGCGGTGGAAATTGCCTATATAAAGAAGGCCTGTAGTGTTGTCTAGGGCAGTTCTGGGTAGTAGATCTTGGTATTGATTCGAGGCTTTGTCCTACAGAATATTGTGAGGGAATGCCCATGTGGCTTTGCATATTGTAATTCTGAAAGTTTGTAATTCCACATTTGTGGAGATAATAAGAAGCCAATTTTTTGTTCTTGCATATTATTGTTGTTGTTTCTCTATTTCTGTTATGTGATTGTGGTATTAAGGGGAGCACCCTTCATCACATATTTTTATACATTTCATCAACCTTGTAAATATAAAAAGGTCATCTCAACGTAAACACCCAATTAAAAAATATTAAATCATTACAACTCAAATTATAAAGAAATCCATTGAATGTCGACTAAGACATAGTAATTATCCATAGGAATAACCTTGAACACGTAGAAACTCCATAATTCATGCCATGATCCATCACAATACATTACACCAACCATTTCTACAAAGAACAATAAGAACACCAACACACCACAAGAAAATTATCTAAACCGATCACACCATTGAATGTGATCTAGCAACACAAATGGAACACAATCATAAGACATCAACAAGAAATATTGACTAGCTCAACAAAACCTCTATCTCAAAATTCATAATCATTTATGCAATGTATCCATGAACAATAAATAGTAAACCTTGTCACTCTAGAAACATAGCTTACAATCCTCAAGTTAATGAACCAATCATGTCACAGACACAAATCCAAGTCCAAAACATGTCATGGCCTTTTTATATTGAAATACTATCACATCGATTCACATTGATCCAAGTACTATCACATTGTCTCTTCCGAAACATGTTCAAAACAATAAAATACCAGTCTCTAATAAATCAACCATAACTAACTCAAATCTCACTCTAAACATCTATCCTGACATGGATCAAGTATAGACACACCTCATAACATTTTTCACTTCACATAATAAAATCTTCAATAGAGTAGTGATGCAAGAGCATCTCGGGTCCTTGGCAATCCTGTGTCACCAAAAACAATTTGGAGTTTGTCTATGTTTCTCGATTCTTGCTTTGACCAAGTTGGTCGGTAGTTAGTTAGTTTCCTTTGGTCACTGAGTATGGTCAATTATCTCCTGGGCAGTCGGTTGTTTCACTGGCGTTCGGCATTGCCTATCTGCTACTCAGTTATCTTGCTCACCGACGGGTTTAGTTTTAGTGTCTATTGTGGCTGACTTGTGCATTTATATTGGATCATGGATTTAATGTTGGAATCCATCATTGGGAAGCATGTGGTCCCAGATCTGATCGTTCCTTCCATTGATTATGGATCTAAAGGCCGACTCAGTTTGGTAGATTCTTGTATAAATGTAGTTGTTGGTTTAGAGTTTAGGAGGATTTTTTTGGATAGGAGTGGAATAGAAGATAGAGGTAGATATTTTTGATAGATCCTTGCATGTTAGAGGACTTCTGGATTTCATTGTAATATGAGGCCCTAACCGGGAAGGCCTTACAGCCTGGCATGTATGGTTCTATTTGATGAAAATATATGAAAGATTATGCATTCTCTCTCTCACTATTGTTGTTGTTTGCTTCCACATTTGTTGGGCATGCTTGGATCACTAGGGTGCTCCATTGTTTGACCCCTCTTTCTCCCTATCTTGCATCAAGTGGTATCAGAGTGAGGTGAGATCTTGATCTAGGTCTGCAGATCTAGGTTTGTAGGTTCCTCTTGAAGCCCTAAGTTGATTATTGTGGTGTAGCAGATTGTGATCTGACCTACAATTGTAGAGGGTTGTCAAGATGGTTTGTGGGAGGTGAGATGAAGATCCAGGATTGGCAGATATGCTAAGGTAGATTGCTGCTAGGTTAGAAGCTGTTGAAATAGTCCAGAGAAGAGGAAGACATCTTGAAGATGTTAGTGATGATGAAGCTGAGGAAGAACAGGCGAATGTAGAACCTAAACCTGTTATGGATCAAGGTGAAGAAATATTTTTGAAGGCTTTGACAAGTCTAAAGTCAACACCACATTTCAATCTTCCTGAGTATGGTGGAAAGATAGATTCTGATGAATTGGTGGACTGGATCACCGAGATGGAAAAGTATTTTGAATATGAAAACATTCCTAAGGATAAGAAGGTGAATATTGCAAGCACAAAGTTGAAAATTCATGCATCCTTATGGTGGGAACATCTGCAGCTAGATAGGAAGAGGAAAGGAAAAGACAAAATTAAGGTATGGAATAAAATGGTGAACAAATTGAAAGGAAAGTTCTTACCTTGTGATTATCAGATTAACCTAGTTTGGTGAATGCAAAGTTTGAGATAGAAAGATAGCTCGGTAAAGGAGTATATTGAGGAATTATATAGATTAGATATCAGATCTGGACATGATGAAGATGATGTGGAAAGAATCGGTAGATACCTGAATGGTTTGAGAGTTTCCAGCCAAAAGGAAATTAGTATGGTCAAGTTGGAGAATATTGAAGAGGCTTATCAATTTTCTTTGAAGTCTGAGGAAAAATTGAACAAGAGACATGAACAAAGACAAAGAGGTCGAGGTGGTAGATTCCCTAGAGGAAGAGGTTGATCTAATGGTGAAAATGGTAGATTTGAACCAGAAAAGACAAATCTGGACAAAGGCAAGACCGAGTGCAAAGGCGAAAGTTCATCTAGAGGTAGAGGCAGTAACTACCGAGGTGGTTATGGTAGAGGAAGTTTTTGAGGAACTTGTTATAATTGTGGAGAAGAAGGACATAGATCTTTTGAATGTACACATGCTAGTAAGAAGGCTGGTAGCAGTAGAAATGCTTTGGTGCAAGAAGAGTCACTGAATGAACCTAGAAAGAAAATAACTTTATGGTAAGGAGAGCACTATGGAATGAAAGAAAGAAGGAAGATTCGGTAAGGAAAAGTTTGTTCAAGACCAGATGTATAGTTTCTGATAAAGTTTGGAAGGTAATCATTGATAGTGGTAGCTTGGAGAATCTAGCATCTGAAGAGATGGTCACAAAATTGCAATTGGAAAGGTTGGTACATCTGAAGCCCTATCAGATTTCATGGATCAAAGATGAGCATACACTCCTGGTAAGTGAACAATGTTATGTGAATTTGAAGATTGGAAAGTACTATGATAAGGTGTTATGTGATATCATCCCTATGGATTGTTATCATATTTTATTGGGTAGACCTTCACAATATGATAGACATGCTATATATGATGGGAGATTGCATAAGTATACTATTGTGGCTGATGGAAAGAAACAAATCTTGTTACCATTGATGGAAGAACCTGTTAGTAATGTTTGCACATCTGTAAAAGTTTTTTTGGTGGAGGGAAGAAAGTTTGTTAACTCTTTGAAGAAGAATGATGTATGTTTTGTTGTGATCCCTAACAAACTGAGTAAGAAAATAGAGGATAATGTCCCTGGGGAGATTGATAAGTTACTCACCAAGTATAGTGATATCATTTCTGATAATGTACCTAATTTTTTGCCACCAAAAAGAAGCATTGATCATTGTATGGATCTAATCCCTAGAGCTAGTTTACCGAACAAGGCACCTCATCAGTTGACACCTACCGAGAATCAGGATTTGAACCGACAGATTCAAGAGTTGCTAGAGAAAGGTTTGATTAGAGAGAGTTTGAGCCCTTGTGCAGTACCTACTGTATTGGCACCGAAAAAGAATGGAGAATGGAGAATGTGTATTGATTCCAGAGAAATCAATAAGATAACAGTGAAGTATAGGTTTCCTATACTGAGAATGGATGACATAATGGATAGTTTGACTGGATCAAAGTATTTCACAAAGATTGATTTTAAAAGTGGGTATCATCATATCAAGATCAGAGAAGGTGATGAATGGAAGACTTCTTTCAAGACAAAAGAAGGTTTGTATGAGTGGTTGGTTATGCCTTTTGGTTTAACTAATGCACCGAGTACTTTTATGAGGTTGATGAATGAAGTTTTGAAGAAATTCTTGGGTAAGTTTGTAATTGTATATCTTGATGACATTCTGATATTCAATAAGACTAGAGAAGAACATTTGTTGCATGTTAGACAAGTTTTGCAGAGATTAAAAGAGGAAAAGTTGCTGATAAATCTGAAAAAAGTGTTCATTCATGAAGGAGGAGATTGTGTATTTGGGATTTTTTATTTCAGCTGATGGTTTGAAGATGGATCCTGAGAAGGTTGAAGCTATTTTGAATTGACCTACACTTGTGAATGCTAGTGAGGTAAGATCATTTCATGGTTTGGCAAGTTTTTACCGAAAGTTCATAAGGAATTTCAGTTCAATTTGTAATGCTATGACTAAGACTATGAGAGGAGACAAAAGAGAATTCAAGTGGACACATGGAGTTGACTAAAGTTTTGAGACTCTAAAGCAGAAGGTTGTTGAATTACCTATTTTTGCATTACCTGATTTCAATAAGGTATTTCAAGTAGAATGTGATGCAAGTGGAAGTGCAATTGGAGTTGTGTTGAGTCAAGAAGGTAAACATGTTCCTTTCTTTAGTGAAAAGTTGAATAATGCTAGAAGGAAATATTCTATGTATGATCAAGAATTCTATGCTATTGTTCAAGCACTGAAGAAATGGAGACATTATTTGATACCGAGTGAATTTGTGTTGTATACTGATCATAAGGCTTTAAAATATTTGGGTAGTTAGAATAATTTGAATCAGAGACATATGAAATGGGTTGAGTATTTGCAGAGTTACAAATTTTTGATAAAGCATAAGAGTGGAGTCACTAACCAAGTTGTTGATGCATTGAGTAGAAGAAGATCTTTGATGACCAAGATGAAAATTGAAGTTCTTGGTTTTGATGAGATGAGAGATTCTTATGAGTTTGACCCTAATTTTTCTGAGACATGGAGAAAGTGCAGAGCACCTATTCAAGATCAACAAGATACTAAATGGGATGAGTATTTTATTCAAGAAGGTATGTTGTTTAAAGGTATTTAGTTGTGTATACCAAGAGGATTAATGAGAACTAATTTGATAAAGAAGAAACATAGTAGTGGTTTGGCTGGACATTTTGGTATTGATAAAACATAGAATTTGCTTAAGGAGAAGTAATTTTGGCTGCAGTTGTATAAAGATGTTCAGAAATTTTTGAAAAGTTGTGGAATTTGTCAAGTTGCAAAAGGAGTAAGTCAGAATACTAGATTGTATACACTGATTGCTATTCCTGAGAAACCTTGGATTGACATCAATATGGACTTTGTTCTTGGCTTACCGAAGATAGTAAGAGGTAACGATTCTATATTTGTTGTTGTGGATAGATTTTCAAAGATGGCACATTTTATACCATGTAGAAAGACATTAGATGCAATACATGTAGTAGATCTTTTCTTTAAGGAAATTGTCAGATTGCATGGATTACCGAGGAGTATTATCTCTGACCGAGACAGTAAATTTGTTGGATATTTTTGAAAAACCCTTTGGAATAAATTTGGCACAGTGTTGAAATATAGTTCTACATTTCACCCACAAACCAATGGACAGACTGAAGTGTTGAATAGAAGTTTGGGAAATCTTTTGAGATGTTTAGTTGGAGACACACCGAGTAATCGGGATTCTATATTGGCACAAGCAGAGTTTGGATACAATAATTCAATGAATAGGAGTACTGGAAAGACACCATTTGAGATTGTGAATGGCACACAACCGAGAGGAATATCTAATTTGAGAGACATTGCTGATGAGAATAAGAAAAGTGCTTAAGGAGTAAAGTTTGCTGAGTACATGAAAACATTACATGAAGATGTGAAGCTGAAGCTGGAAGATAGTAACCAGAAATACAAAGATAGAGCTGATAGATCAAGGAGACATAAAACTTTTAATGTTGGTAATGAAGTGATGGTTCATTTAAAGAAAGGTCGATTTCCTGTTGGAACATATGGGAAGCTGAAGATGAAGAAGTTTGGACCTTGCAAGATTCTGAAGAAATTGGACAGTGGAAATACATATGAGATTGAGTTACCTGATGACATGGACATATAACCTATTTTCAACATTGCTGATTTGTATGAGTATCATGAACCTGATGAAGAAGTGACAGTACCAACAGAATATCCTAAGAAGCAGAATAATGAAGTTGAATAGATCTTGAAGGAAAGAGTTGGAAAGAGCACAAGAGGAAAACAATATATGGAATATCTGGTAAAATGGAAGGATAGACTGATGGATGACAATTCATGGATTTCACAATCTGAGTTGGATGCATCTCAGACCAGACCTACCAAATGATTCGGACAATCATTTCAAAATAACCCTAGGTGTCTGATGCAGGAGCATCTTGGGTCCTTGGCAATCCTTTGTCACCAAAAACAATTTGGAGTTTGCCTGTGTTGCTCAGTTCCTACTTCGACTGAGTTGTTTGGTAGTTATCTGATTTCCTTTGGTTACTGAGTATGGTCAGTTATCTCCTGAGCGGTCGGTTGTTTCACTGGCGCTCGACATTTTCTGTCTGCTGCTCGGTTATCTTTCTCACCGACGGGTTTAGTTTTAGTGTCTGTTGTGGACAGCTTGTGTATTTATATTGGATCATGGATTCAATGTTGGAATCCATCATTGGGAAGCATGTGGTCCTAGATCTGACCGTTCCTTCCATTGATTATGGATCTGAAGGCTAACTTAGTTTGGTAGCTTCTTGTATAAATTTAGTTTTTGGTTTAGAGTTTAGGAGGAGTTTTTTGGATAGGAGTGGGATAGAAGATAGAAGTAGATATTTTTGAAAGATCCTCCCATGTTAGAGGACTTTTGGATTTCATTATAATATCAGGCCCTAACCGGGAAGGCCTTACAGCCCGACATGTATGGTTCTATTTGATGAAAATATATGAAAGATTATGCATTATCTCTCTCACTATTGTTGTTGTTTGCTTCCGTATTTGTTGGGAAGACTTGGATCATTAGGGTGCACCATTGTTTGGCCCCTCTTGTTCTCTACCTTGTGTAAAGTAGTCATACCAACCCAATCATTCCATTGAACATTCCTACAATATCTCTAAAATATTGTCATGACAAATAAATATGTTCACATCAATGACAACATGTCTATCAAATATGTGACAATGATCTGTGAAGCACATATTTTCATAATATCCCAACAATATCCCCCTTTGGCATTGATGGAAATATATGATTTAAAAAACCAAATCAATGCACAAAGAAGCTATATTAATAATACTACAAAAAATATCCATAATATATCATTCAAAGTCTCTCTAACAAATCTTCTCCCCTAGAGAACAATCTCTCCCCTTAGTTTTACATAATCTTTCACATGGCTATCTCCCCCCCTTTAACATCAATGACAAAGGCACACATATGCACTAAGTCAAAGAAGCCAAATACAATTGAATATCTCTCCCAAAAATAAAGAACATACCTCATAAGACTAACTACTCTCCCTGAGTAGTAACCACCAAAAATATCAATCCAGACAAAAAAAGTCTCTATAATAGCACTAGATTGATGCATCTCAATGCATCAAAGTTTTGATCAATAGGAGAAATTACCCAAAGCTTACCTTGGAGACACATCTTTTGGCAAGGGCTTCATAAAGATATCTGCAATTTTCTCTTTAGTACATACATATTCCACCTTGACTTCCTTTTCACTAACTTTATCCTTAAAAAAATGATACTTAGTGGATATATGCTTGGTTTTTTAATGCAACATGGGATTATTTGAAATATTGATTACACTTTAGTAATCAAAGTAAATAGCAATAGGTTTATTGATACTTACTTTGAGATCTTTCAATATTTGTTTCATCCATACCACTCGTGCAATTAATAGAAGCAACAACATATTTAGATGCAATCGTAGATTGAGAAACATAATTCTATTTTTTCTTGCCCATGAAACTAAAGTCTTTCCCAAGAAGAATGCACCACATTTTTTACTATTTCTATCATCCACATTACCTGCCCAATCAACATCAATGAAGGTATTCAATGTGAAGTCATCATCTCTAGGATGCCATAGACCATAGTCAATTGTGCCTTTCAAATATTTGAAGATTATTTCCACAGTTCCATGCTTGACAAAGAATGTTTGAAGACATAAAGGTATATATCTTCCCATAAGTTGGAGATTCTTGTCCAATGATATGACATATTACACTTTTATTGAGATCATCATATGTAGGATAAGTCAAAGGTGCCACCAAGAGCTCAAAGCAGGCTTTTGTATCTTCCATATCAAGAAGAGAAGAAATTGTAGCCATGGCATCTGCATCCTTTTTATCTTGTCTCAGTATTTTCTCAAAAGTGATCATAGAAAAATATTGTTTAAAGTAATCTACCATACGTTTATATGGAAAAAACTTATCATCTTTGGTTTGATAATCATCATTCACTTGGTTAATAATCAACTGAGAATGTCCAAAAACATTCAATTGTATAACTTTTTATTGCAAATCCATCTTAAGCCCTATCAAAAATGCCTCATACTCAGCCATATTATTTGTGCAAGGAAAGATTAATTTATAAGACTTTGGTATTGTGTATTCTTGTGGTGTAACAAATAACACTCCAGCCCTTGAACCATGTTGAGTGTATGACCTGGATCAAAATATAATTTTCATGCTTGTGTGGATAACGTCAAAATATCTACATCTGGAAACTCATTTTGTATAGGACAATCATCTGTCAATGGTGCTTCAGATAATTTATCATCAATTAATTTTCCTTTAATAGCCTTCCTATCCACATATTCAATGTTAAATTCACTAAGAAGCATAACCCACTTAGCTAATATCTTTGTTAATATTGTCTTGCTCAGAAGATATTTCAAAGGATCTATTTTCGCAATGAGCTTGATAGAATGAGATAACATGTAATGCCACCATTTCTGTGAGGTAAAGACCATGACTAAACATGCACACTCAATTGGTGAATAGTTAAGCTCATATCTTACTAGAGTGTGATTGATATAATATATAACTTTTTCTTTCACATCTTGATCTTGTTGTGCTAAGAGAGCACATAAAGAAACTCAGTTGTTGAAATATAAAGCAAAAGTGGTTTTCCAATAATTGGTGGCATGATTGTAGGTGGATTAGCTAAATACTTCTTTATCTTATCAAAGGCTTCTTGACACTTATCACCCCACTAAAATGATATATCTTTATGTAGGAGGTGTTGAAAAGGATGGCTTCTATCTACCAATTGGGATACAAGTCTTCTAATTGATTGGAGTCATCCTTGTAATGATCTTAACTAAATAATGTTTGTAGGGGAGGACATTTCCATAATTGCTTTGACTTTCTCAGGATCAAATTTTATGCCCTTATCTGAAACAATATACCCCAACAAATTTATCGATGTAAACCCAAATGCACATTTCTTGGGATTAAGTTTAATCTTATATTTTTCCATTTGGGTGAATATCTTATCTAGCACTCTCAAATGACCTTCTCTTGTTTTGGACTTTGCAAGGATATCATCTACATTTTCTTCCATTATAGTATGCATCATATCATGGAAGATAGTGGTCATTTCTTTCTAATAAGTTGCTCCGAGATTCTTGGGCCCAAAAGGCATGACATTCCAAAAATATGTTCCCCAAGGACATGTAAAAGCAGTTTTCTCTTGATCTTCTAGTGAAATCTTGATATGATTATAGCCCAAAAACCCATCCATGAAGGACAACATTTCATGACCACCTGTCAAATCAACTATGATATCAATATTAGGAAACTAAAAGTCATCCTTAGGACAAGCCTTGTTTAGATCCCATAAATCTATGCATATTCTGATAGACTTGCAAGGATTTGATACCAATACAATATTTGAAATCTACTCAACATGATCAATGACTAATGAATCCAACATCCAAAAGTTTCTTCAATTCTTCTTTATCTAGGAGTGCAATATGTGGATGCATCTTTCTGAGTGTTTGTTTTACTGGCTTTATCCCTAGTGTAATAGATAGATGATGCATAATAAGATTAGGATCTAAATCCATCATGTCAGCATAAGACCAAGAAGATTTGATTTGTTTTTCCTTGAAAAATTTGTAAATTTTTTTCCCTTTCTGAATCTGTTAAAGAGGCCGCTACTTGAAGAAGACACTTGGATACCTCAGTTCCAATGTTGAGAGGCACTATTGGCTCAATGATTATTGTTAATTACTCTCAATAAAAATAATTGGGGAGAGTTTCAATCCTTCCATCCTCAGGCACCTCAGAGAGGCTTTCACCCTCAGAGGCATCTTTTCTTTTTACTTTTTTTGGATTTAATAATTCCATAGAGTGGTTTTCAGATCAATTTATTATTTTTACATTTTTATGATTGAAAGGATTGGCGCCCTCTCCAAAATAAGCCATATCATTCAATTCAATAAGGAATCTTGACTTATGATCCCTGATTCCAAGATAATCAATGATGGCATCATCATTATGGAAAAATTTCAAGTTCAGGATTATTAGGAGAATCCCAATCTATAAGTTCAGGATGGAAAAGAGGTAATGGATCATTTGGGTTGGTTTCAAAGGAAGTAATGGTATTGATACAGAAATTATCAAGGTTTATGATAGTATTAACAAGGTCTATTTCCATACTCTCATTCGAATTGTCTCTCACAAGATGATTCTCACTTTCCTCACGATTGTTACAAGTAGTATTATATGGGATTAATTATAAAGATTCTATCCTTGAGCTCTCCCCCTCATGGTAAGTGTCATTATAGGTATGAATTACATCGATGACTATCTCTTTATTATATTTAGATAAGGAATTTCATTCATAATAATTAGACTCAGTATCATCACTATGTCCTTGATTATCCCTAAGCCTATCAATAAGTTTTGTTGCTATCCTTTGCTTTTCCTTATCCACATACATTCTATCTTTTCAAAATCCTAATCTAGAGGCATCAATAACCTTTTTCATAATTTGAGATGTCACCTTTTGTTTTCCGTCATGTTCATATGTTCCTTCTTCTTTATATCCCAACCTTGAAGTATCTCTCTAGTAGTTTGGATTTCTTAAAATTGGTTTTATAATACCTTCTCTTTGCAATCCCACGGGTCCACTACCTTGATATCCCATATTTTGCAATAAAGTATATATCCATTACCATATACATTGGGTGATACATATTCATGTTTTACATCCTCCTCATTCTTTTCTTTATAAAGTGAGTGATTAACATTTCTCTTAGCTTCTTCCTTGGATATAGTGCCCCAATTATAAAAGTGCCAAAAATAGTTGTAGGAGCATCTAATTGTTGTTTGGTAATCAAAGATTTTCCATATGACCTAGGAGATGCTGGTAAATCTATTATACAAATTTTTTTCCCCACAGTACATTCCTCCATGCTTTTTTCTTTTTTTTCCACCTTAATATCATTAGATTTGGATGTCGATACTATATTACTAGGATCAGTGGTTTTTATTGTAGAAGATACAACATGATTGTATGGTACCAAAGGTTCATGCAAAACCTTTATAGTGTTACAATATTGAAAATGATTGGGATCACCTTTGATGGTTATTTCTTGGCCATTGTAAGGAAATTTCAAACATTGATGATAATTCGAAGGTAGATCTTGCATAGAATGAGTCCAGTGCCATCCCAAAAGAATATTATATGCAAGTTCCATATCAAGCACTTGGAAAAGAACATCTTTAACTATGTGACCCACTCTGATAGCTAAAACCACATAACCCTTGGATGACCTCTCTTCTTTATTATAAGCCTTAATTTTAATTTTCTTCTTTGGATCTACATCATTTTCAGAAAATCCCAATGCAAGGACTATCTATTTAAAGTGCTATATTCAAGCCAGCTCCTCCATCTATGAGAACTCTTTTGATCTTATTATTTTGGACATGAACTTCAATATGAAGTGAAGAATTATGTGGTTGGTTAAAGGCTAGATCATCATGGTCGATAAAAGATAAGAAATAAGTAGTAAAATGTCCCACCATAGCTTGGAATTGGGCCTAATCTAGATTATTAGGGACATGATTCTCTAATTAATATTTATCAAGAATATCTTTATGAGATGGTGACAAGCGTAAAATATCTAATATAGATATCTAGACAGACATTTTCTTCAATCAATCCAAAAGATTGTATTGATTCAAGACATTTGGTGTAGACTTTGGCACATAGGAAGACTTGTTTTGTGAAGTGGAGGGATTAGACGAGACACCTTGTAGAGTAACCTTTGATTGAGATTGAGTTGTAACATTAAAAATTTTACTATCATTCTTTTCTTTGATAGTAATCATATTGGCATAATACTAAGAAGGATTACACTCTGAAATATGGTTAACATACTTATAAGATGTTGTATTATAGTTGTCTTAGTTGTCACTCTTAGTATTAGAAGAGCTTCCCTTCTCATCTTTAGGAAGTGGATCTTTAAAAGTCGTATGTGACTCATTTGAGGTATGTCCATCAACACTTATCTCACCACTTTCTATCAAGTCTTGTACTACATGTTTAAATCTCTAATATTCATTGGTTTTGTGTTCTTTACCTCTATGAAACTCACAATAATCATCATCATTCCACCAAGATGGTTTCACTCTTGGTTCATAGTCTCTAATCTCATGAAGTACAATGAGTTTCTTTGTGATCAATTTCCTTAAAGAAGCTTCAAGAGACTCACCCAAAGGAGTGAAAGTCCTTCTTTGAGGCATAAAAGGTAACATTTAATTTGATGAATTATTGTTGGGATTATGTGACGTAGTTTCATTACTTTGAGTAGGTTGAGTAGCATTAGCCTTACTTGTGAGATTTAGGATAGGTTGTGTTGGTTTGACATGTCAGTTATCAAAAATTCCATCATTGACAATATTCTTCTTTTTGTTCCAAAATTTTGATTTGTCATTGTTGTTGCTATTAGAACTATTTTTATTAGAACTTGAGGATCCAACATTATCCTTAGTTTAGAGTTTGATCTCACCTTTGCTAACCATAGCTTCCTCAATATTGACTCCATTCTCAATGATCTTGTTAAAATTATGAGGACATTGTAATTGCAATCTATAGCTCATTTTTGATGTAAGGTTATGTACAAAATATCTATCTTTTCTTGTTCTAGAATCATTTGTGGATAGTTGGCAAATAGCTGATGCCATCTTTGTAAAAAAGTAAGGAAGGGTTCTCCATTATTTTGTTGTGCATTGCAAAAATTGAGCATAGTGACATCATGCCTAATGTTATATGAATAATGGGTCATAAATTTGTGAATTAGCTCATTGAATGATTTGATTCTTGGTGGTAATTTAGAGAACCATTCCATAGCTTGTCCTCCTAATCTATGTGGGAATAATCTCATAAGATAGGTTTCATTGTGAGCTATTTCAATACAAGCAACACAAAACTCACGCCTATGGTCTTGAGGATCTAAATTCCCTTTGTATTTATCAAATTTAGTCACCTCAAAGTGAGGAGGGAATGAAATTGTTGCTAGATGTTTTTCAAAAGGATAAGGACATATATCATCTAAGGAATATCTCTTTTTAGAAGATATAGTTTGGATGTCATGAATCTATTGTTGAAGCATCGGGATTTTTTATAAGACAGGGTCCAAAGATGTATTAGGTCCTTGTGTATTGTAAGAACTACTAGGTTATTTTTCTCCCATAGCTTCATAAGCATGTGTTTGTTGGGAACCACTAGGTTTTTCTTAATCATTTTTTATACGTGGTTCCTTAAGAAGTGAGACATCAAAATTAGTTGGTAATTTGACTCATTGATGAGCAAGCATGAGGAAACATTTCTCTTTGTCGGTGTCAAAAATTATTTCCATGACCTTGTGGAATCTAGGATCTTGCATGGATTCTTTTAATCCTTGATCTATGGGTTCTTCCTTAGTTGTCAAAATTATATCTCTAGTACAGAATTTGGAACAAGGATTTTCATCATTACTAGCTCCTGCCATTTTGTCTTGGGATTTTTGGATTCACTTCAATTTTTGTGATATAGTTTGAACCATAAAAAGGTGAAAGATGAAAATGGGATGAAATTTTTGATGTGTATGATAGATATTAGATAGATAAAAAGATATAAAAAGAATTCATAAAGTGTTGAATGGAATTGATAATTGATAACCTAAGTCTATATGAGGTATAGAGATCAATATGATATGACAAAGATTATCAAGGATAAAATCTAAGTAACTTTGTAGATAAGGATGATGGATCCTGATAGGTAAAACTCACAAAGAGATTCTTGTGTTTATATGGTGATTATCAACACTAAGAAATTCATTTAGAAGGATATGGATAGATGAAAAGATGATGAAATCATGAAAAGGCTGATCAAACTAGGTAGTAATGTCTTGAAGATATCAAAAATTTCCAGAATCAACAAGAAGATGAAAATGGGTATCTGAAAATGTATTTTACAATAGGTCAAAATTTGTACAAACAGTCTCTATGATGAATGCGTAGTAACAGATGTGCAAGACAATTTAATGTATGTGTCGAAACAAAGTATAGATGCATATCTTTTATGAGTATATGCGCAGGATCAAAAATATGTGTAGGTAAATGAAATGTATGTGTAGCAGTATTACATGTATGCATATTTTAGAAAAAATTACAATTTTGGTTGCAAGTTTTGGGAAATTTCTGACTTTGGTTGTTGTCTTTTCTGGTTTTTTTAGCAATAAAATGCATATACACATGTATGGAAGACAAAAATGATTGATTCCTAAATTAAACTAGAATGATTGCACAGACACACTTACAAATCCTATGGTTGGCAAGGACAATATCTATTGAATCCTCATTTGGATAAAATCTAGTCACGCTTATCCAAAGTGGATAGCCTAGGAACTTGGAGGCACGATCTCCTCCTTACAGTGCACTCACTTCTCTAGCACACCAAGTTCTAACTTCAATGGGTCATTACTTCCCAAATAACTATTATCTCTATTATGAATCATGAGTAATGTGAGGTGTTTTCATGAGCTTGGATGACCCCTTGAGCTAGGAAATAGAAGGTTTTTGGCCACTAAAACAAATGTATATAGTAAGGGCATCCATTCAGGTGGCTATGATAAATCTATATTCCCAATTAAGGGGACTCTCCCAATCCTTTTAAAATAAGATTTTTACACCTTAGCAATGTAGAGACTTTAACACACCTCACAGGTAATAGAGGAGATTTTGGTTTCCATAACGAATTTACACTTGTTCATTGTCAGACTAATCACAATGACATTTTTAATATACTACTTGGGAAGGGTTTGGCTTTAGCCTATTACCTGTTAGGTCTTTCCTTGGGGCGAGTACTTCTTTTCCCACCAAATACCTCCCTCTAAAAAATATAACAATTTCTCTTAGACCCAAGATCTATGAAGGTGAGGGGAGAGGATACATTGTTATAGCTTTTTTGGATTACAGAGTGCTTAAACAACAACGCACAAAAAACACTTATTCTATACTAAAGAAGACACATGAAAAAGAAAGCATGTCATATATTAAGCCCAAATGAGATTATAGTTTCCTTAACAATCCCCTTTTTCTTCCAAGGAACCTGCAAGAATATTTGTGAGTAATTTACGAGGGGTCTTCAACAATACGTCTTGCAAAATAACCTATTTACTAAATGATAGAAATAGCAACTCGTTAAATTGTCAGCTAAATGCAAAATGCAATGAAAAACTAATTTAAACAATATTTCTAAATGAATGCACAGATACAGTAAATAAATATGTAGAAATAGTCAATAGAAGCATAGAAGTAAACAATGTGCAACTATAAGTAATAAATACGAAGAACAGTGGGATGCATGCGCAACTTTATCGAATGCGTAGATAGATGGAATGTAAGCGTCGAGAGTAAGAATGGATGCGTAGAAAGAAGATTGAATTGACTGGAAACTAGTGACTGTTATGGCCTAAAATGGATGCGCATGAATATTAAATATATGCACCAATTTCAGGTATGGATGCACAAAAAAAATCCTATAGATGTTGTACACAAAAAATTGAAATTTTGATTGTTAAAATTCATGTGTAGGCCCCATGGTGGGTGCCAAAAATGTATGTAAATTAAGATTACTATCTTAGAATTTAAATACTAACCACTAATTAGCTACCAAATCTATCTAAAATACATTCACAATGAAGATTACAAAGAGAAATGAACTAAAACAATTTTTTACCTTCACTTACCCATGTAGCTTATCTTCATTGTTCTCCTAGCCTTGAATTCTTGAATTGGTGAACTCTCATAATTATAAATATTCTCCTTTTTCCAAGATGCTTTCAAAGTGTGTAGATAGTGGAATTTGATAATGCAAAACTAGCCTAAATATAGAATGCTTCTTATGCTATGATAGTTGATGCAAGTTTTTGATGAATATGGATGATATGGAAATGCTCAAAATGATTCTAAATTTCTTGATTGCTAAATTCTCCAAAAATGATCAAATTCACTATTTTTATTAGGCTCTCAAAAGAAGAAGAAGGCTCCTTTTATAGATTTTTGAAGACCACAAGCCTAGGTGGCAAGATCCAAGGGTGGAGATTGAAAGATGGAAGATCCTAGGGCTGAAATTGACTTAGTTGAAGGAGTTGAGAGAAATATGGATTTAGTTGGAATGTGAGAGGACGATAGGAGAGATGTTCCTCCTACATTGACAAAAGGTAGTGTAAGGTGGAAGGGAAAGACACATGTCAAGTGTCTCACAAAGACTCTTGAGAAGAAGGTGGGAATACATTTTCCTCATGAGGACTCTTGGTACAAGCATCCCATGATTCAACTTTGAATCCTTGAGGTGGCTAGAGAAGCTCCTAAGGAATAGGGAATATGATCTTGACTAAGTTCAAAAAGGACATGTGGTCATGAGACCACATAGACCTTGAAAATAGGATGCGTGGGTGAGGATAAATATGAATAATTAATAATTAAAATTAATTAATTATCTTAGTCAAGATGATGTGTCAAGTGACTAGGTCTATGAGATGGACTAAAGGACTTAGTCATATAGTGATTGTATAATTGAATAATTAGTTAAATCGCTTTAATAAGACTAATTAGAGGACTTAGGATAAGAAGAATAATATAAGTGAATGTATTAAAAAAATTAAATAATTTACTTAGTAATAGAAAGAATAAACATTAATTAAATAATAAATATTTAATTAATTTATTAGGCCAATTTTAAGTGTATACAACTACCACTGTCCATAAAAACCTTACAAAACTTACCTCCTGACTTGCAAATAGTCCCAAACAAATTCATCCTTTGTATAAGTTCAACTTCCTTCTTACTCAACATAATTCTCCTAAGCATAAGAGACTCTCCCATCTCAATTTTTTCCATATTTTCCTCAAGTATATCAGTATCTTGATCCTCATATGCCATGAGATTCTACTTTCCAAATCTCTTACTAGTTCTGTCAGAACATTGGAAAGCTCTATGTCCTACATTACCACATTTGAAACAAGTACCTTTGAAATATTTTCTTCCACTTCCTCTTCTAAATGTCTTTTGATCAAGTTCAACCTCAATGGTTTGTCTCTCTTTTCCATTTCTACTTGCTTTCTTCTCCTTTCCTCTAGATTTACCTGGTCATCTCTTTAGCTTATCTTCTTCCTTCAATGCATACTAATAAGCATCCTCAATTATAGAAATCCTCAGCATACTCAACACATCTTTAATGTTAAATCTCATCCCATTCATATACTTAGCTACCTTCTCCTTAGACATTTCTTTATGTCTAGATCTAACTGTAATCTTGTAAAACTCCTTAGTGTAGTCCTTCACACTCATGTCTTTCTACTTTAAATTTTTCAACTTCTTGAACAATTTTAATTCATAATATTTAGGTATGAACTTAGCTTTCAGTCTAGAAACAATTACCTTCCATCTAGTGACCTTCATTTAACCATTCTCTTGTCTATCCTTCTAGAATTATTTCCACCATAATGTATAATGACCCTTGAACATATTCTATGCTAACCTAACCCTATGTGGATCTCTAATATCTACAAGCTCAAAATAATCCTCTAATTCACTAATCCAATCTATCAAATCCTCGGGATGTAAAGAACCTAAGAAATTAGAAACATCAAGTCTATGAACCTTACCTATTTTTGACAAAGCTCTCAAAAATATTTTTTCATCTACAAGGATCTCAACATCCAAAGTCTCAAGATCTTTAACAGATTCTTCATATTCCTCTCCAGTCTCAGGATTTCTTCACAATCCATTCTGATGGAATATGGATGAAGTGACTGAGAGGGGGGGGGGGTGAATCAATCAACCATAAATCACTTCACTATAATTTCTTTCCAGATCCCTTAGGATATCTTAATGAATATTATCTGTTTGACACTCGGTAAATAGATTGCAGTAACTTTGAAGATGCAGGAAGTATTAGTAAATTATCTTTTAGATATTCATCAGCACTTGTATATGATTAAGATAACAATTAAGAACACAAGAGACACAAGATTTAACGTGGAAACCCAATATGGGAAAAACCACCAATGTATCTAGATACTGATTTTCACTTTTCTGAAGTGATGCCTGGTTAGAAGCCAACCCGGTAAAAGGTTACAAAACACACTGTTAGGTGTGACCTTGTTAGAGGATTTAATCACCCTGCTAGGAGTGGCTTGGTAAGAGGTCTTGAAAACAATTCAATGGAATTGTCACCTTGTTAGAGGATTTACAATATGGCTGTTAAACCAACTCGGTTAAGAGATTTAGAATTCACTATTACAATGATAAAAAGGTAACAATGAAAATGACCTGTATAATAATGCAACTACCTTGCTGATTACAGATCTCTATTCTGCATAAGTTTGATCCTTCCTGATTGAATATATCTCTGCTGCTCCTCAAGGATATCTAATCATCCTTCACAAATTCGCACACACCTTTCCTGTCTCTCTTCTTTATATCTTCTGTTGTAATTCTTGTTTATTTTTCACATTTGACCTTTTATTTATATGATTTTAGATTTGTCAAATCGACATTACTTAGTATAACACTCGGCTGAATTAAGCAAACTTTATTTGCAAAAATCCTTCAAGGGCCGACAGTGCTCGGTGACCATAACTTTTTACAATCTTTCGGAGACCGAGGGAACTCGGTAAACACTGATAATCCTTTTTCTTCAATAACTGACTGAACTCGGTAGATGCTAGCTTTTCTTCGATAACCGACTGAACTCGGTAAACACTTAATTTTCTTTGATAACCGAGTGAACTTAGTAAACACTAATTTTACTGCCTAGCAGACCGACTGAGCTCAGTAGGTACTGAATGTTGCGGATTATGACATAGTGTGACATCAAAGACAATACATAATTTGAGTAGCAATTTCCTTCAGACAATTGTTTCCAACACATTCAATATATTTTTTATCTTAGTCCTCATCTCATTTCAAAATTCCTCCATCATTTTTTGTAGCCTTCTAGGGTTCCTCCTTCTAAGAGGTATCTTTCCAATCCTCATGTGCAATTGCCTCAACTTTGACGATCTGATTACAAGGTGTTAATTACCTCTCCAATCAAAAATCTATCAGACACACTTGTAGCCTTCCTCCAACTTGATGATCGGTTCACCCTTGGTATGCCTTCAAAACTCAAAAAAATATTCAACCAACAAAAACTCCTCTATGATCCCCTTGTGCAAGTCTGATCTGCAATTGTGGGCCAAAACCACAATCTTCCACCTAACAACCAACACATCTAGCTATTCACAAGATCATGAACTTGATCTTCTAACACAAGAATATCAGCCTTACTCGGATACCATTTTATGTAGTCATGGACAAAGTTTCCCTAATGGAGATAGTCCAATCATAAAACTAAAGTCAGCACAGTGGAAACAACCAACACAAGATAATGAACAAATACAAAATGAACAACAAACATGCCAATCAAGCCTCCACATTATCACAGAACTAAGATTTACATCATACATGCCCAACTACATGTCAGCTTAAATTCTAAGGTACACATGCCTGATTACATACATAAATCCAGATCCATATTGGATGCTAACCTCTGAGCTAATTCCAAGCTACTAAACTAAGAAACCAAGACTACAATGTATACAAGATTGTAAGCCACAAGTCAACTAAGGAGATCACACTCTCCACAAATGAAGAAAATATTTTACAATAAATAGGTTTGGACCCAAATCATAAGAAACACCTACAAATGGATAAGAAATGAAGTACGATCACACAAGGAGGTTGGTCATGAATGTAATATCATCAAACACTGCATCAATTAAATCCACTTGAGCCATGGGAAAACTTTGGAAGATCCAACTGTTGGATATTGATAATTCATGGGAGGTGATTGAGACATTTAATATGTTTAATCACTACATTACTGAATGGGAACTCATACTGTTGTCATTTGTGTTTTGTCACTGATGTCAACATATGTTTCTATGAAGGAACCAGACTGGTAATCACAGTGTATAGACACTATACTGATGTTTCAAATGTTGTGGAGTCAGATGAGAGTTTAGGTGGATGTTGTGATCTTATATCTAAGATCACATCATTAGATGTTTCATATTAAGAGAGATATAGATGTTTTAATGAAGACTGGTCACTAGACTATGACAGTGAAAATTGACAGAGTTAGTCTTTGATTTTTTGGTATATCTTTCAGAGGATTTGGATTCAAGGTATGCGAGCTTGAAAGATGATAGGCAAGGTACTGAATAATGTTCATTGGTCAGCACAAGGTATGGAATGATTGGTGATGTCATCTATGGCGTGTGTTCTGGCGATGGCTTACTATGAAGCTGACTCAAGAAATGAAGCATGTGCTTTGTTTGGTGAACACAAATTAAGTATGTTGGTCCTTAATTATTGTAATGTAATTATTGTAGACTTTTCTTTGATACCGTGTGTATTTTAGCAAGGGTTTATGTAATTGTTTGTAATTAGGAAAGCCTCATGGCCGACCTGATCATGGTAAATTGTAATAAGGTATGTATGTAGATTCTTTTCTTTGGAAAAGATATGAATGCAATAAATGTGAGATAAAGTTGGAAAAGTTTTGATCTTGTGTCTTCTATATGTAGAGTAGAGGTTTACTGATGGATTTTATTGGAACTGATCAAGCAAAGACAGTTGTTGGCAAACAGTTCAAAAGATTATGTATTTCTTTATATACACCTGTTGCGAACTAGTGAGTTCTGAAGGTGGATTTAACCTTCTTTGGGAAGTGAGCCCTCTCTTTTGTTCTTGACTCCTACCAGGGTCTATCCTCTAACAAGGACTATGTACTGTAATATTTCAATAAGCTCCTAACATGGCTATATCTTTTAACAAGGATAACTATACTCTCAGTACATCATTTGTGGGTGCTAATTCCCACCAGAGTTTTTACCTTTAACAAGGTTTCCCCGAAACCAAAATATTGTGTTATTGTGTTGGCATTCATTGTGTTCATTAGATCTGATATTATGGGGCTTAAAGTTTAAAGTTTAATATTTTGTTATACAACTGATTCACCCCCCTCTCAGTTGTATTGTGGATTGTTATTCCTTGGTCCTCAAAGAGAAAGCTTAAAAAGTTGAGGTGATCTTGGAGATGGCATTCTATAGGAAGGATAGTCCTAAATTTGATCCTGAAAACTTTGATAGTTGGAAAAACAAGATGCGAACACATCTGCTATGTTTGGGCATAGACTATTGGATGATTGTAAAGGAAAAGGAATCTTTGAAGGCTGAGAATGATTTGGAGTTAGCCACTTATGATGAAAATAATTTATTCTCATGCAAAATGGTCGCAAGAGAAGTATTGATCAGTGCACTATTTGAGGGTGAGTTTACTGAGATTAAAGATTTGGATTCAGCACATGAAATCTGGAATAGATTAGAGGCACTTTATGAAGGAGACAAGTATACCAAACAATCGAAGTTACAAAATTGGAAGACAAAGATGGAGATGCTACAAATGAATGAAGATGAAATCATTAGGGCCTATGTTCAAAGGGTTATAGAAGTTGTAGTCAGAATCAAAAATTATGGAGGCACTTATGATGAAGATGAAGTTATTGCAAAGATCCTCAAATCTCTAACTCCTATTTACAAGTTCAAGGCTATGTCTATTGAAGAAACTATACCCCTAACTCTAAACTTTAGTAGAGAGATGTTGATTACAAAGCTAACTACTTTTGAAGCTGTAGAATTAGGAGAAGTTGCACCTAAAGTTGAATCTCCATTTAAGGCATTTGCGCACAAGAAATTATCTGCACTTCCGAGCACAAGCAAAGAAGACCTAAAAGAAGATCTTGGTGAGTATGCTGAGGAATGGGAAAAGATAATGGCAGAAGAAAGAAAGATGGATGAACTTGTTGCACTGATTTCTACAAGAGAAAAAAGAGGTAAGGGCAAGTTTGAAGGCAAATTACCCTTGAAATGTTTTTCATGCAATAAGGTAGGTCATTTTGCATCTAGATGTCCTACAAGAGTTTATAAGTACAAACCTGATTATGCAAAGATTAAAAGAGATAGAGAAGTTATTATGCTAGTGAAGAAATCTCTGATGATGATGATTTAGATTATGAAGAGATTGGATTTATTATTATTAAAGATGAACCAGTACATGAAGAAAAAGCCTTATTATCTAATGTTGACAAGAAAATTGAATAGATAATTGACAGTGGTTGTTCTCATCATATGACTGGTGATAAGAACAAGTTTGTTAAATTAGTAAATTATGATGGAGGTGTTGTGAGGTTTGGGAACAATCTCCCTAAATATATCATAGGAGTAGGATCCATTACTCTAGATGGAAAGACTAATATAGACAATGTACTACTTGTTGAAGGACTGAAACATAATTTGTTAAGTGTCAGATAGTTAATGGATAAAGATTTTAGTTAATTTTTGTTAATGGTAAATGCTTTATCAGAAGCAAGGAATGAAAATTGATTGCTATCGGTTCAAAATCTAGAGGTAATGTATTTGAACTAAACACATCTGGAGCCTTTTGTTTCCAAGGTAGATGATAGTTGGTTATGGCGTAGGAGATTTTTTCATGTTAATTTTGATAACATTATGAAGGAAAGTATGGCTAATGCAGTAAGAGATCTACCAAAGATTGTGAAACCATCTAACACTATATGCAGAGAATGTGTTATGGGAAAGCATACTAGAAGCAGTCATGAAAGAAAAACATATACATCAAAAGGAAAGTTGGATCTGGTACATATAGATCTGTGTGGACCTACAAGAACAAAGTCATACTATGGTTAAAGGTATTTTATACTCTTTGTTGATGAATTTTCTAGAATGATGTGGGTTACTTATTTAAGAGATAAATCATAAGCATTTGATAAATTCAAGTTGTTCAAAGAAAAAGTAGAAAATGAATCAGGTTTAAAGATCAAGTGTTTAAGGTCAAATAGAGGTGGAGAACTTACTTCAGACTTATTGAATTTATATTATGAAGAGCATGGGATAAAGAGACAAACATCTACTCCTGGGACTCCACAACAAAATGGGATAGAAGAGCGAAGAAACAAGACTATACTTGATGCTTCTAGGAAAATGTTGATTGAAGGAAATGTATCTCATGTACATTGGAGAGAGGCTATTGGAACAACAATATACACATTGAACAAAATTCAAAATAGAGAAGGTACAAGTAAGACTCCATATGAACTATGGTTTGATCATACTCCTACTATTAAATATTTTAGAATATTTGGTAGTAAATGTTATATTAAGAGGGATGATGAGATAGGGAAGTTTGATGCTAGAAGTGATGAAGGGATCTTCCTTGGTTCCTCTATTAAAATCAAGGCTTACAAATGTTTTAATCTAAGATTGAGGAAGATGATTGAAACTAATAATGTGAGAATAAATGAGAAGCTTCAGATACAAGAAAGAATGTATGACAGTAATCAAATTTCAGAGATAAAAGAAACTACTACTGTTGCAGAAGAAGAAGACCTTGTTGAGGAAGAAAGTGAAAAAGAGGCCGCTTGTGATGCTGGTACAAGAAAGACTACTGAGACTCCTAAAACTCCAAGGTATGTAAAAAATAACCATCCTAAAAATCAAATTATTGGCAATACCAGTGAGGGAGTGCTAACTAGATCAAAAATTAGAGAAGAAATTTGTTTGATTTCTCAAGTTGAGCCTAAAACTACAGATGAAGCCTTTAAAGATGAATCTTGGATAAATGCTATGAAAGAAGAATTGGATCAAATAAAGAAGAATAATACTTGGGAACTAGTTCCTAGACCTAAAAATAAAAATATAATAGGAACAAAATAGGTTTTTAGAAACAAAATGGATGAAGAAGGAACTGTTGTAAGGAACAAAACAAGACTAGTATGTAAGGGATACACACAACAAGAAGGCATAGACTTTGAAAAAACATTTTCTCCTGTTGCTAGAATAGAAGCAATAAGATTGTTCCTATCTTATGTTGCACATAAAAACTTTGAAGTGTATTGTAATACCCCAAAAATGGGCTATAAGTTCATTAACTTCCTACATCGACAAATCAAACAAAATCGACATCGAAGTCCTAACCTAAGGCACATCTGAACATCATATCATAATTGATTATCTTAAATTCTACATCGGGGAATATTCCTAGTAATATTCCTAATCATCATAATTATCTTTAATTTTATAATTATTTGGCAATAAATCACATTTATCCTAAAGTTTGATTAATTGAATATTTTCATATTTAATTAATTAGATTTAATATTTGTCACTTAATTGTTTAACTAAATTTAATTCTATCTATTATTAATTGTATTATTTAATTTTGACAATAAATCAAAATTCCTATGAATAATTGATTAAATTCTTATTTAATTAATTAAAGCATGTTGTCATTATTTAATAATATAGTTTTTAATAAAAGTTTGATTAAATAATTGATTAACCCATAAATCAATTGTTTTATTTTTCAAAAATCAGTTAATTTGAGAATAAATCACTTTATTTATTTATTAATTTATAAAAAAAAAATGCACAATCATAAAAGCAGACAACTATCAATTATCAATTAAAGTCAAACTCTATTTTGAGTTAAAACTTAGCTTTTGCATGTTTTTGTGAGTTAATTATCCTTTATTTAAAAATAACTCAAAAATCAACCTGAGTTATTTGAGTGAATTATGGCTTTTATCCATGCACCTCCAAAGCCTTGGATTTCTATAAAAACAAGGCTCATCTCTTCATAATTCATCTCTCAAACATCTCTCAAATTTGCATCCAAGCATCTCATAATTTTGCAAGCTTACTTTGCCAAACTCATCTCATATTTTTGCACAATCATGTTGGAGAATTGGAATTGAAGAATCAAAGCTCTTGCGAATCGACAGCTTTGTGAGATCAATCTTATTTTTGCATTCATATTGCATATCATTGTTAGATTAGCATTGCATATCAATTTTCAATAGCATTCATAGCATATCAATTTCATCTAGCATAGATTTCATATCAGATTAATCATTCATATTGCATAGAAAATATCAAAAAAAAAATAGCTTAATTGCATTCAATCTCATATCTAGATCAATTGCATTCAAATTCTTCATTTAGGTGTCGTCTAGGTCACTGATCTCGATTACAATCTGAGAACATCAATCTCGCACCTACTAGAAGGCAGTAAATCACTTGGTTAGAGTAGATTTTAATTTTGCATGATTTTGATTATAGCTAACCTCTAATATTTTACTGAAGTGTTGTGTTTATAGATCAGGTACAATTTTCACACACACATTTCTGGCACCCACCGTGGGGCAACCCACCTTTGCATGCTGGTTTTGATTTTTTTGGGGAGCTAAAACCCTAAAGTTTCAAAGATTTAATTTTATCTCCAAAACGGCTTGGAGTTTTGGTCTGAAATTTTTTTTTATAGGTTGGTGACATATCAGGGAAGCTTCGATAAAAAATTCAAAATTTTCTAAATTTTTTTGAAATTTTAATATTTTTTTTTATTTTTCATAAAAAACTAATTTTCAGCGCAAATAAAAATATTTTTTGGAAATTTTTACATTTTCGGAAAGCTCTTCAAATTATATAGGGGATCTATTATTTGTGTTTTAAATTTGGATGCAATTTAATAGCTCAAATAGTCAATTTGCAAAAACTAGTCTGTTTTGATAAAACGGGTCTCTAGGGCACAAATGAAGAGATTTTTCTAAAATTTTTGCATTTTTGGAAAGCTCTCTATTTTTTAGCAGGGGCCTCTATTTTTAATTTCTATTTTTGTGGCCAAAATCATATCAAAAAAATTAGATCTTGTTGACTAGGTCAAATGCAGTGCAAAAAAATTAAAATTTTGTGATGGGTATGCACTTATTTTTCATATGATTCAATGCATGATATGAGTTGTCATTTGGATTAATTTCTAGTTATTATTTCTCTTAACAATTGATTTTTAGATCTAACCCTAGGGTTTTCATAAGTTGAATATACCTTGCATATCTTGTTTGCTTGTTTGCTTGTTGGGGAGTTTGTCACTTGCTTGCATGGAAAAGCTCAACAAGAATTGCTAAAAATCAGGTAAAATCTACTAAGTGCATTGCAAGGATCCTAGGTATTCTCCTTCATCTAATAAAATTTCAATTTGGCCTTAAAATAAATCTCTCGTGTGTCTAGCTTGGGTGATTATTTTCATGCTTTTGTTCTACACACTTGCATAATTGATACTAGGTTGTGACCCCTTAAAGATTCATTAAGTAGTCTTAGATACTTGTGATTGATCTTGATTGCTATCTTGGGTTATTGGACTCACTAATCCGCCGGCCCCTCATTTTCACCCCGTGGTTGCAATCTCAGCACCATAAAGGGGAGGGGTCAACAGGACAGAAGCGTTAAGTGTTCCACTTGGCAACCCTTTTGTGCTTTTAGGAACTCACTTGTTTTCTAAGTTGGGGACTCATTTTCAGCTTGTGTGAGGTGTTAAGTGTTCCACCTTGTGGACTCATCTCATATTCACTTTAAGCGTTAAGTGTTCCTCTTTCTACTTTTTGAGTACTTTTGGTAGATTTGCTTTTGGGAATATATCTGTGCTCACATAGTAATTAGGCCCTATGAACACTATTCGTGATTCTTGAGAGATTGGATTCCCAATGAAATCCTCCTTGATGATGGAATCCTTGTAGGTAGGGAGGATACTTAATGCATTTCACATTCAACTTGGTTAGTGAGTCTTCTCTTATTGATCGACACATTCTCTCTCCAGAGAGGTTGATAGATCACGTGGGGTTGATATCACGAGCTTTGGTGAATCAAAATTGGTTAGTGCGTCTTCTCTTATTGATTGATACATTCTCTCCCCGGAGAGGTTGATAGATCACGTGGAGTTGATATCATAGACCTTGGTGGAACAAAACTTTGTCTTAGCATGTCGGATTAATTTGCTTGCTTTGTTTGGGTTAAAAGTGAAGAGGTGTCAAAACCTTGAATCTGGAGCCAAGTCCCCTTGTGGTATACTATTGTGAGTCACCTTTAGAGAGGGTTAACCATAGCGGACAATCCCTTCATAGGGCAAACTGCGTTGATGGAACCTCAAGCGGTAATAGCCATTTTCACCATGGTAGTGATAGTCGCTATATAAATGTCCTTGTGGAAGAAATCTCCACGGGTATGATTCATTGTTGGGTTGTCAAATCTCCCTAGCAGCTCTTGAAGATTAAGTTCTCGGACTGTGTCAAAACCCTGGTGCGCCGGGATTGGAGTTCACCCCTTTGAATCATAAAAGTTGTAGAGTCAAACCATTACTAAAAACCCTAGAGAGGCCAATTTTTCACTTTTAGGTATATGTGTGTTATTGCAAAACTTTTCAGAACATACACAATTAGTACTCTCAGGGATTAGCACAATTTGGTCACTTGATTGTTCATGCGCAAGGTTGCTTTTGCCCTTGTTTATTGTTTTCAGACGTGCTTGGAATCACTTGCTTGCTGTTCTGCATGCTTGTTTATCTACTTGGCTATTAAAAATGATCAAATCTGGTATAACCTTCAAAATCTGGATAGTACAATTTGCAAACAATCCAAAACTGAAGACCTTAAATTTTGCAAAAATTGACGTAAAATCCTTCTGGAGTCAAAAGTCATTTCAAGAAGTCAAAAGTCGTACGAGTTTTGTCAAGTGTCATTTCAGTATTGCCCATCTGTCGTATGATTGAGAACCCAGTGTCGTATGAGTTTTCAAACCAACAAATTCAAGAAAGTCAAAACCCTGTTAGCAACTATCGTATGATATTGACAACTGTCATTTCATTGCTACCCAACTGTCGTACGAGTTTAGCAATTGTCATTTCATAGACTGCCTAGTGTCGTACGAGTCTGCAAAGTGTCATTTGGAAAAATTTGAGAGAGTTGTCAGAAATTGTCAAATTACAAGATATCCAATGTTTTCAGCCTAGTTCCAAAATCTATCGAACAAAATCACTATGTCAAGAACATATCAGTAGCTATCAAGAATTAGTACACATGTCTCAAAGAATCAGTACACATGAGGAAGAAATTTTGATCGCTGCTATGATGAAATAGATACATGCTATGCAAGTCCAGCTTGACAAACTTGAGAAAGAAAAGGAACCTAAAGAGTTCTTCATGGAATCTCTATACTCTTTTCCATTTGATAAAGACTTGTACATGTCACCATGCCCCCAGAAAAAATTTGAGCAATATGATACCTCTTCCACAGAGAGTGACACATCCAGCTTTGGAGACTATGATGACTATGATGACAGACAATGTAATGATACCTATGACACCTCTGTTCCTAAGAGTCCTCCTCGTCGTTCATTCCTACTTACTACAAATGG
The DNA here is from genome assembly GCA_027943335.1 of Chamaecyparis obtusa. Classification (NCBI taxonomy): domain Eukaryota; kingdom Viridiplantae; phylum Streptophyta; class Pinopsida; order Cupressales; family Cupressaceae; genus Chamaecyparis; species Chamaecyparis obtusa. The sequence continues at coordinate 277,021 of BSBK01002686.1, forward strand.
GCCATCACATTGGATAGATCGTGATGGTGATCCATATGATTCTGATTTTGAAAGAGATTTTGATGGCTTTTGTGGACAATACCTTGATGATGATCCATCTACTACAGCTGAGGACTATAAAATACATCATGCTAGCTTGAAACGTCAATACTATAAGGATCTCTCCTCTAAGAACTCTCAAGCTGAAAATAAAGATTACACGTTCAAGCAAGATCATGTTAATGTTGGACCTTTGTCTTGTGATGGTTCCCTTCCATCCCCTACTTCCTCCAATACTCGTACATTTCCTAAAGCTTCTGAGTCTTTCAAATCTTTCACAAAACCTTCATTCGACACAAGCCCTGATACTTTTCATGTGGTTCCCTATAGTTATCCTCTAGGGCTACCTCTTAAATAAACTCAAGCTATCCTTCACTTGGCTGCAAATACTTTCAATGATGATAAACCTAAAGAGCCTAAGCCTTCATATGCTATAATCCCTACTTCAGCTAGTCCTCCACCATCTCTTCCAAAGTCTTCCATACAATCCCAACATGCTTCCTTGTCCTTAGAAGTGGCTCCATGTCAAGAGGATTCCAAAAATGATGAAGAAAAGAACATAAAGAAAGATCAAGATCAAGAACCCTCCATTTCATCCACTCCTTTTCCCGATGTCTCTTATCCGCTTCATGGTTCTTTTGATCCTATACACCCTTTTTCATGCATTCCACCATGTCTTAAGTCTTCTCCTAAGCAAGATCAAGCTACTACTCACACTGTTGAGCTTATTGACAATCAAAATGACCTTACTACACTTGCGCTTTCCAAAGATGATACTGTTGGAAATATTCAGGAATTAACCAAGTTACTGAGAGGGGAGGGGTGAATCAGTAACTCCAAATTTTCTTCTAATTTTAACATGTATTTTACTTTTAACCTTTGCATACAGAAAGCATGAAACTTAAAAGCATTCACAATAATGACACATAGATTTGGTTACCCAGAAACCTTCCAAAAGAAAGTAAAACTGGGGTGGGGATGAAACCCACAAAGCTTTAATACTGCAGAATAAAGTTGGCCGGTTAAGGCTTACAATTTTGATCACTTCTGATGATCTGCCCTGTTAGGAGCAATAAGGATTGCTAAATCCACCCTGTTAAAGGATTTACAAACATACAGTGAAGTATGCACTCGGTAAAGAGATTTATACAAAGACTCTTAAGTCTACCCGGTTAAAGGATTTAGTACTGATTCACCTGTTAGAATGAAACAGTAGATCTCTGCTTTGCAACTGGATTGCTGATTGAGATTCTCTGATGTACTGATCACCTTGTGTGATGAATTTGTCTTTGCTGAACCTTATACTTCTGAAGCCTTCTGCAATTCGCTTAACTCTGCCTTTCTTTTTCTTTCACATATATTCTTCTTGATTCTCTTTTTTTATCTTTTTACAATATAGTTTATATACAAGTCTCAAACAATTAATTACAATTACAATTATACAGTCGGCTTGACAAATAAACATAAGTGCTACTAAGTCGGCCCAAATATGGTTACTCGGTTCCTTCACACTGACTCGGTGACTTTCTGATACTCGGCGTCCACTGCATTACTCGGCATCGTCATGCACTCGGTAGAAGTGAAGGCACGGTTCATACTGATCACTCGGTAGGTATTGAACTCGGTAAGCATTGGTGACTCGGTAGACAAGATGTTACTCGGTTTACATTGTCCTGAACGGTTTGTACTAACTTGCTCGGTTTCCACTGTCTGCTCGGTTTGCACTGTCTGCTCGGTTTCCATTGTCTGCTCGGTTTGCACTGTCTGCTCGGTTTGCACTGTCTGCTCGGTTTGCACTGTCTGCTCGGTTTGCACTGTCTGCTCGGTTTGCACTGTCTGCTCGGTTTCCATCCAGAATGCAAATAAGTGTTGTCACTAGTGGCAATACTGCTTAATGCCAACAATCTCCCCCTTTGGCATTAGTGACAAAAACACTTATTGGCCAAAATTTATATACACGAATCATGCTGAGTTTTATTTTGATTTTTCAAAATTTGTCTTTGTTATAGGGCTTTATACATTGTCTCCCCCTTTCAATGTGCTAACTGTTTCTTATACAAATCTATACAGTATACATATCTCTCCTTCTATACATATCTCCCCCTTTTTGACGATAATGCCAAAGGTGCATATACAAGTTATTTACAGAGAGAATCCAAAATTTGATAAGAAACCGGAATGTACCTTCATTATTAGTGCCAGGGTTCTGTCCCAACTTTCTTGCAGAATCTTACATGTTTGTATGGCAATTTGGATTTCTGCAGAGAGTTCAATCATGTGATCTGCTATGGAGAACTGATTGTCATGAATCAATGTTCTGGAATGTTCAATGTGCTTATACATTGTATTCATGATGGGAAGGATCATGTGTTGGATGTCTAGCAGTGTGGACCGGATCCTTGAGTCTTCTTTCAATAGATCAGACTGCATATTGGATAGATGTGAAATTTTCATGTGATGAGCAGAGCTTGAACTTGGTTCAAGTTGCAGCTTCTGTATGCTAATCTTCATATCCTCATCCATTTTATTCATTTTATCTTTGACATCCTTTGTGAACTCGGCAAAATTGCATAGTCTGGCCAAAAGAGAGGTAGCATTCGAATAAATAGACTCTGTATTAGACAAAACTAAAGACAATTCTACTTGGTTGATAGCTATGTGCTGAGCAATGTGCTCAAGCACTTTATTGTTGAATCTCTTCTCGGCTCTTTCAACTAACTTTTCTGTCCCGGATGAGTCCTCATTGTATTTCTCAACTGCTTCTGCCAATTGTAACAAAACATGCTGGGAGGAGTCTACTTTAATGCCTAATGCATCAGACAGAATGTCCTTAGCATCCTTGATGATTTGATACTCTTTGTCTCTCTCCTCCTTAATCTTCTTTTGTTTTGCTTTCCTTTGGAGGATCTCACCTATATTCTGCATCTGGTCTGCTGAGAGATTTGCAAAATCTAGTGTAGGAATCTCTATCTCTTCGTCTAGGTCTATATCCTCAACTATATTTTTACCCAAAAATTTTATACTCGGTAGAGCCTTAGGCTTATCTGTACTTAATTTTCTTGTAGTAGTGATAGTAGATAAAATAGGGCTGGCTATTGACACTGGTATACTTTCTACTGGAGAACTTACAATATTTACACTTGATGATTCAAAAGCTGGAAAACTTACTGGTACAGGAGACTGCAGCTCGGTAGAAGAAATGGTAGCTGCCTCTGATGTTGCTAGGGATGATTGGACAAATGTAGAAGTTGTCACAACCATGCTTGAAGGTGTCTCTGGGCTGGATGTAGAGACTTTCACTGGAGAGGTAGGAAGGGATGCAATGACTTCTGCTGCTATCCTTACAGTATCATCTACCTCGGTGTCTTCTTCTTGCTCATCGCTGTCATCTTCAATATCCTTTATTATTACAGTTTCAATGCTCGGTTGGTGAAGGTGGTAAATGTTCTTCCATGTGGCTTTTGCAGCCTTCACAACCGATTCAATATTGTTGATCAAAATCAAACAAGTATTGAACTTCAGTGTCATCTTGTTTTCATTTTCTTTTAGTGCCTTCTTTACTTCATCATTGTTCAGGCTCGGCATCAACTGTCTTAGGTTTTGATCAAATATGTCTATTACAGTTTGCCTTGCATTGCTCCATCTCATTCTTATCGGATTCAATAGAACTGCTGGAACCTGTGGGGTAATTTCTTCAGGAGAGTATTTCCACTGTCCCATCTTCTCAACAACAACATCTTCTATTTCCTTCTGCTCTGCTTCCGATCTGGTTTCATATCTCAGGGATTTTATGTTGCTTACTCCAGATCCTGATCCATCTCTGAAGAGTTTGAGCTTTTCTTGAAGGGTTAGAGGAGGCCTTTTGAATACTATGTCCTTATCTGCCTTTTCTGCCTTTCCTCTTGTATTTCTCCTTGTAAACACAGCAGTGGGAGGCACAGATGCCTTAGTGATAAAAACTTTTCCTTTCTTCTTTGCAGGTTCTGGTTCCTCTGTTTTCTCATCCTTTTCCTCTTCTTTTTCACCAATTTCTTCTTTCTCCTCGGTTATCATTTGCATTTTAGCTATCCTTTTCTTTCCTTTGTTTACCGCCTGTGGAAGCTTTATGCTTAGTTCAATTCTCATCTTAGCTTCATCATATGTTCCAAAATATGGGGCTTTGGGATTGACAGGCTGATTTAGAAGTGCTTCAATAATGTTCTTGGTTTCATCAATATTTACCTCATAAGGAAGAGGTTTTGCATACACAGTTCTTGGTTTAACTGCTTGAATATACACATTATCACAATCTACCATAAAACAGATGTCATCTTTGTAATCTTCCACCAACTTCTGTGGAATCCGGAATCTGTCATTCATTTTCTCTTTGAAAGACTCAAAATAATTATCCATGATGCTTTCAAAGTTTTCACCCATTTCTGCGATGAATTCATTAATTTCATAAAGTACTGGCACATCTTTTCTCCATACAACTTTTCCTTTAGAAGGGAAGAATTTCTGAACATAGAAGAATAAACAGACTATCAAGGATCCAAACTTACATGGATTGTTTTTGGAAGTTTTGATGCTTTCCATGTTCTTGTTGAACTGTTTCAACAATAAGTCTGCTAGGTCAAATGTCAAGTTGTTTTTGACCACTTTGTATGCTAGGTCAACAGCTTCACATGAGACACTGTTCTGTCGACTAGAACTGTAAATCTTGTGTGCAATGATATGTGTACCAAACTTCAGTTCGGCGTCGGTAATGCTGCTAACCTTCATGCCTCTACCATCCCACTCGGGTAGGGTTTTCTTCTCTAGTTCCGTCCGACCTAGGGTTTTGGTAGTTTTCGCTTTGTTCAACATGGGAAGACCGGTAACTTGATGAATCATTTTCCTTGTGATCTCAATAGGTTGCTCAAGCCAAATCTTTCCATCGTGTACTCGGCTGAGAATGTACCTAACCCATTTATCTCGAAAGTTTCGAGGAAGATGTGCAATGTGGACTAAACCCTTATCTTCCAGATGTTTGTGCTCGGGTTTCAAAGTACCATCCACACATAGTTCCTCACGCACAATGTCCAGTTCTAGGTTTCCCATTTCTTGAATAGAACAGTTAAAATGATTACGGATATCGTTGATAAGCAGTACCTTAGGAGGAATCTGAGATTGAGCTCCGTTCGGATCTAGGGCGGCTGCAACTGCGGGCACGATCTTAAAATCTGGTGCTTTCCACTCCCCTTGGACTAACATGTCTGATCCTTTCTTCGCTGAGGTGCTGGATGATGCCATGGTAGCACACAGAAAATTCCTTTTGCAAGAGTATTAAATCGCCGGGTTGCCCTTGAAGTTTTCTGCTCTCAAAGTGCTTAAAGATTCGCGGTGAAGAATGAGTTCGATTACTTGCTTTTTGTTTACAATTCTGTCATTAATGCTCATTTCAAATTAGGGTAGGAATTCTGACAGACTGTCACCCACTAAGAATTAATTGCTCGGAAAAGACTTCGCAGCTCGGTGAACTCGAAAATTCATAATGCTCCGACCTCGCTCGGTGAAGACTATACCGACCTCGCTCGGATCTCACTGCATCTTGCATGCTGATTTAGACTTTTCTTTTAATTTTGGTTTTGGAACTGCTTGAGATTGATCTATGAGAATACAGTTCCAGTGCTTCCTTGGAAATTTAATTTGAGTCGATAGAGCCATCCATTCCATTACTTGGACTGGATTGCTCGGTAGCTTTAGGAATCCATTTTTGTCTTACCTGTTTCCTGACCTTAGTTGCTTCATTTTTCTTTCCTTCTTCAATTTCATTAGCATTCATGCAGTTTCTGGCTATGTGACCAAGTTTAGTGCATTTGAAACATCTTACGGTAGTGTCTCTTTTCCTTAGATGATGTTTTATGCAATTCATGCCAATGTGTCCATATTCTCCACAGTAATGACATCTACAACAGGTGTTGTAGTCCCATCCAAACATTGCTTTCACAATTTGTTCTGCTGGATTAAATATCTTGGATCTACACTCGGATGCCTTGTGACCTTGTTTGTTGCACTTGTGAAAATTACCTCTGAATCTAGGTTTTTCCCTGCATTCATTTGCTTTATGACCAGGTTGATTGCAGCTATAACATTTTCCATTGAATTCTGCTTTTTCATTGTTCCAACATTTATTTGAAGTATGTCCTATTTTACCACAATGATTACAAGTAGGTTTTTGATTTCTTTTAGTACCTTGCTTAGAGGATTCGCTTTCTTCTTTGTATCCAAGTCCTGCTTTTCCTTTTTGCCTATGAAGATTTCGTTCATACAGCTGATTCAAGTCTTCTTGACTTTTCAGCATTCCTTCATTGATTTGTTTTTCAGCATTTAGGTCATCCATCAATCTTAGATTGATTTCCTTTTCAGATCTTAGTTCTTCTTTTGTGTTTTCTATTTCTGAACTTAGATTTAGAATTTCTTCATTTGTATGAGAGATCTGATCAATTAGGTTTTCTAGCTGAAGGGTTTTGTTTTGGACTTCAATGTTTCTTTCATCTAATTCATCTTTCAACTTGTTTTTCTGTTCCAAGATCTCACAGAATCTTGTAGAGTGTAGTTCTTGTTCTCTTTTCAATTTTCTCACTTCTTCCTGCAGAGACCCATTCTTTTCTAGGAGTTCTTTGATAGCATTGTTTGCTTCATCTGAGTTATTTGAGGGAAGAAGATCTTCAATCTTTTCTTCAATGTAATTCTGATCATTCATCTGATTTGCAAGTTCCTTCCTTCTTCTTAGGGATTGGGAAAGATGTTCTTTTGCTTCTTTGAGTTTAGCTATGGCCATTTCCAGATCTAGCTTTTCATTTTCAATCACCTTGTTCAGTTTGAATACCTCCATTGTCCTGGATCTTTGCTCAAGCTAGTTAAGCTTTGTCTTGAGAACCAATGCAGCTCTGATACCAATTGTTGGAAATATTCAGGAATTAACCAAGTTACTGAGAGGGGAGGGGTGAATCAGTAACTCCAAATTTTCTTCTAATTTTAACATGTATTTTACTTTTAACCTTTGCATACAGAAAGCATGAAACTTAAAAGCATTCACAATAATGACACATAGATTTGGTTACCCAGAAACCTTCCAAAAGAAAGTAAAACTGGGGTGGGGATGAAACCCACAAAGCTTTAATACTGCAGAATAAAGTTGGCCGGTTAAGGCTTACAATTTTGATCACTTCTGATGATCTGCCCTGTTAGGAGCAATAAGGATTGCTAAATCTACCCTATTAAAGGATTTACAAACATACAGTGAAGTATGCACTCGGTAAAGAGATTTATACAAAGACTGTTAAGTCTACCCGGTTAAAGGATTTAGTACTGATTCACCTGTTAGAATGAAACAGTAGATCTTTGCTTTGCAACTGGATTGTTGATTGAGATTCTCTGATGTACTGATCACCTTGTGTGATGAATTTGTCTTTGCTGAACCTTATACTTCTGAAGCCTTCTGCAATTCGCTTAACTCTGCCTTTCTTTTTCTTTCACATATATTCTTCTTGATTCTCTTTTTTTATCTTTTTACAATATAGTTTATATACAAGTCTCAAACAATTAATTACAATTACAATTATACAGTCGGCTTGACAAATAAACATAAGTGCTACTAAGTTGGCCCAAATATGGTTACTCGGTTCCTTCACACTGACTCGGTGACTTTCTGATACTCGGCGTCCACTGCATTACTCGGCATCGTCATGCACTCGGTAGAAGTGAAGGCACGGTTCATACTGATCACTCGATAGGTATTGAACTCGGTAAGCATTGGTGACTCGGTAGACAAGATGTTACTCGGTTTACATTGTCCTGAACGGTTTGTACTAACTTGCTCGGTTTCCACTGTCTGCTCGGTTTGCACTGTCTGCTCGGTTTCCATTGTCTGCTCGGTTTGCACTGTCTGCTCAGTTTGCACTGTCTGCTCAGTTTGCACTGTCTGCTCGGTTTGCACTGTCTGCTCGGTTTGCACTGTCTGCTCGGTTTGCACTGTCTGCTCGGTTTGCACTGTCTGCTCGGTTTGCACTATCTGCTCGGTTTGCACTGTCTGCTCGGTTTCCATCCAGAATGCAAATAAGTGTTGTCACTAGTGGCAATACTGCTTAATGCCAACAGATACTTCCATTAAGGTTGGTAAAAATAGTGTTGTTACTTCCAATGTTAAGCCTATTGAAAATCAAGAGACAAATTATGCACTGGTGCTATCCAAAGACCCTTGTCAAGATCAAAGTCTTCCATCTTCTTATTCTACCACTCCATGTTCACTTCCACTTTCTACTCTTCCTAAGTTTTTGCAAGCTTTGAACAATCCTATCAAAGAAGGTGCTCATATTCAAGATGTCCATGATTCTATTGAAGATCCTAATGCTCACTCTAAAGATGCTGATATCCTTGGTTGTCACATAGATGCTGATGAACTTATTTATTATCCTTTTGCATCTTCCACTTCCATCCTTGGACCTCTTCCACCACTACAAAGATCTTCACGCCTTCCTTCCATCTTGGGTCCTTATGTCCCTTCACTTTCCCCTCCTAACTCTCCTAATTTTCCATCCATCTTGGGTACTTACATACCTCCATCTCCCATCTTTCCTCAAGATCAACATAGATGCATACCCTTGAATCCTTTTCATCCACCCACCCATCTAAACCAGTCATATCCTCCCTCTTCCACAAATCCCAAGTCTTTTGGAAGTAACTTGAATGTTCAATACAAGAAAAAGAAGCAATACTAGAATCCATCAAAAAGAGAAGATCACCATGTCTCCTCTAAATGACATGGAGGCATAAAGTCGAAAGAGATATCTAAAAAAAAAAACTACAAGACAAGTATGGGTTCCAAAATCCATCATTGAAGATATTATCTCTAAATCATCAAAAGGAAATAAAAAGCCTACGACTATATGGATTCCAAAGTCTCTCTTGAAAGAGTCTGGTGTTGAACAAAAAGTGAAATTGACATTCAAGCTTCCAAAGGCTTCCACTACATCTCCTTCCAAAAATATTCTTCCATTTCATGCACCCAAACCTCAACCTCTGCTATCCATTAGCCATATTCCTTCACGTATTCCTTCATTCACATTTCTTCCACCCTCTCGCCACCCTTCAAGGTGTGTGTTTATGTTGATCTTGCCTTCCTTTCCATCTACCCTTTCACAATCCTTCCATTCATTAACCTTCTACCTTCTATCCTTTTTCCTCATTTGCCTATTCCTCCTATCTTCCAACCTCACTCGCTTTACATAAAACCCTATCCTCCATTTTTCTCTTCCATGTTCCTTTCCCTATCAGCATCTTTGAGCATATCATTTTGAATCATTAGAATATCATGGTTTATCCTTTCAAGGAGCATTATCTAGCAAGCTTGCCTTCTAAAAAAGAAAAAAGAGAAATTAAAAAATTAAAAAAAAATGAAAATGTGCCTTGGTGAAAACCTAGAAACAGGCACCTTGGTAGCAAAAGTAAAGAGAAATAAATTCGTCCTGTGGTGAAAACCACTTCCTTGTGGCACCTTGGATAAGTACCATGATGAAAACCTGGCAATCAGGCATCATGCGTAGTTCTTCTACATATTTCATCCATTCCATCTTCTCTCTTTGATCTTGACAATGTTGATCTATACACGAACATTTGACTATTTTGTGAGCTATCTTACGATGATCTTGCTTTCATTCCTTCCATGTTTAGCCTTCATATCCATCTTCCTCCATTCATTTTTGCCTATCGCTATCCTTTTCCCCTTTGGTCTTGATCTAATAAAAAAAGAAAGAAAGAGTAAAACACAGTGCTATGAAGCCTCTTGACATGTCTACTCCTTTGGACTACATCCTGTCCTTTGACATTACACTTTTGTGACTTATCCTATGCTAGCCTTTCATTGCTTGTCCAAATACACTTTACGTGAAAATTTTTCCCTAGCTTGAGTATTCTTGAGGATTTTTCCCTTGAGGATTTCTTCCCTTCATTCTCCTTCATTCTCTTGTCTTCCATCTCTTCCACCAGCTTGCCAATCCCTCTTGTTCTCCACCTTGCTAGACATTGGGACTACACACTATGATCTTGCTTGGGAGTTTGCAATGGAAAAAGATACTATCAAGTATATCAAGTATCAGAACAAGTATCAGAACAAGTATCAGAACAAGTATCAGAACCAGTATCAGAACCAGTATCAGAACCAAGTATCAGAACAAGTATCAGAACAAGTATCAGAATCAGTATCAAAACTAGTATCAGAACAAGTATCAGAATGAGTTTCAGAACAAGTATCAGAACACCTACTGGGGCTACACCTTTCACTTTAGTTTACGGGTCTGAAGCAGTACTTCCTATTGAGGTTGAAATCCCATCACTCAGAATCAGAATGCATGGACTTGTCACTGATGATGACTACAGAGTGTCTAGGTTGCAAGAACTTGAACTAATAGATGAGCGCAGACAAGCAGCGTATGATCATCTTAGAGTATATCAGAAGAAAATTTCTAGAGGCTACAACAAGAAAGTCAAACACAGAGAATTTCAGGTTGATGATCTAGTGTTGAGAGAAAATTCTAAAAATCAATCACATCGAGAACGTAAGGGGAAGTTCGAACCCAATTGGCTGGGTCCCTTTGTTATCACTGCTACTTTTGGCTCTGGTGCCTATCAACTCTCAACAACTGAAGGAGAACAACTCTGAGAACCAATCAACGTTCTCCATCTGAAGAAATTCTACGCTTAAGGCATTCAGTGCTTGGTAAATGTCCTGAAAAAATCTTAAAAATCAGAAAAAGTCCTAAAAAATGAACATCTTGGTGAAAACCTAGCAATAGGCGCCTTGATGATTCACAAAAAAAATTGAAAAATATTTAAAAAATTGAAAAAACTACAAAAAAGTACAAAAAAATTGAAAAAATGAAAAATACAAAAAAAAAAGAAAAAAAGAAAAAGTGCCTTGGTGAAAACCTGGAAACAGGCACCTTGGTAGCAAAAATAGAATCTCTACCAAGATGGTGAAAACCCGGCAAATGGGCGCCACTTGTTCCAAATGCTCCATCTATCAACACAATCTTGGTCTTTCCCAGCTTTCAGTCTTGCTTTAGTTTGTACATATCTCCTGGTTTGTTTCAACATATCCTTGTTTTGATAAAGTCGATCTGTACACCAACCAGCTCAAGCGTTTGTATCCTATCAATGCTTAACACTTGGGGACAATCAATGTCATATCCTATGGTCTCCCATGTATCTTAGACGGATCATATCTAGTCAAAGTCATTTAAAGCTTCATGTGAGTCAGTCAGTCAGTCTTATCTCCAGAAAGGATTTTGCATCTACAACAATGCAATCAAACATCAAAACTCAACTGAAAACAATCTATGCTTTTTACATGCTTTTATCTCCTTGTATGCTTACTGATTCGCATTGAGATTTTTGCATATTGTGTCCCTTCGAGCTCTTTGATGATGTCCTTTATAGGATTTAGAGAGTGATGACTAGGGGCATAATCTTTTCTTTGTCTTCTGCTTGTATGTGAAAATCTAACAACTTTGGAAATTCTGGATTGAAATGGTGTCCGACTATAAGAGCCTCTATCTCAAATTGGATGGCCATGCGTACCTCAACCATTGATACCCAGACAATTCAAGGAAGTTTGATCTAACTATTGTTTTTTTGAGTAAGTTCTTTCTCCTACTGTGGAACGCAATCTTGCCTAAGGATGTGAACAATAAAGGGTCACTACGGGTAATTAACATTGGATTTAGAATGATCTCTTGACTCTTTGATGTGTTTGCAATGCAAGGCATATTTAGGTCATCACGACGTTTATGTTTTGATGCTTATACAAATTGCTATATCAAAATGGACATGATATTCAGGTCATCTTGGCATTTATGCCTTGGTGCTTATATCTACTCCGACATTCCGAAAATAAAATCAATATTCATATATCCATGGTTGTTGACCAGTGGGTGTTGTATTGATTCTTGTGCATACAAATCGATATTCATATGTCTATGGTTTCATAGCTAGTGGGCACTGTATTGATTTATCCGGTTACCTAAAAGTTCAATGATGATAACAAATTGACACATGATCAGTGACTAGGTCCTAGGTCTTAGGTTGCATTTCATCTTGCATGTCTCTTTGCATTTTGCATGTTTGCATGATCTCACAATGGCTAAATGAACTTCAATACTTAAACAATTCTTCCAATCACAACTTCAAATCTAACAAGAGCTGAATCTTACACGAAGGTCCATCCAATGAAATAGCAGGTAGAATCCTTTTTCGGGATCAAAATCGAAATCTAAGATCATTCATATTGTCTACTACTTGCATAATCAACCTTTGATCATCATAGAAATCTAGTATTCAACTTAACTGATTATCTTACATCAAACTATCAAAATTTCAACTTGGTCAACCATGGTCAACTCATGGTCAAACCTAGTCCAACTTGGTCTCCAGGACCTCTAAACAATGCATAATGTGTTCCCAGACGTGTTTAACCACTTCTCAAATAAATTAACATGCTTCTAAACTATAACGCTGACTTTTCTTGTCAGATTTCAATTTTCATCCCGAAGGGGGCATGGTATTGCACATCATTCAAAGTCTATAAATCAAATTCTATCGATCAAGTCTATCAATATCTTTCATCAGTGATCAAGACAAACAATCACGTCTAGTTGCTGATTCATCAAAAGTCCTCATCGCTCGGGGCAAATCTATCATCACTTGGGGCATATCAGATTCATCAAGATCCATATCAATCTGGTATTCTCCTAATCTTGTAAACTGTATCAGTTTTTGCAACCATTGGATCATAGTGTTCTTTCCTTGGTTCTTCAGCAGCTGAAGGATTTGGATGTGATACCTGCTAGTTCTGCTAAGACAATCGAGTCTAGAACAGGTCACTCACTTCTTATCAATCCTAAGGTTCAGAATCAGGCATTTTGACACGTTTTCACAATCATCGGTTCATTGCTGCTATAGTAAACATTATCTCTGGTCATTCAAGACCTATTATCTCCATATCAATTCAATATCAATCAACTCCTATCTCAATATCTTTCAATCAGTTTCTATTTTGAGATCGGTTTATCTTTTGAATCAATTTCATATCTTTATCAAACACAGACTATCTTTGAACCACTGCACTTCGCACAATAATTCAAAGAGGGGCAAAATGTAATACCCCAAAAATGGGCCATAAGTTCATTAACTTCCTACATCGACAAATCAAACAAAATCGACATCGAAGTCCTAACCTAAGGCACATCTGAACATCATCGAATCATAATTGATTATCTTAAATTCTACATCGGGGAATATTCCTAGTAATATTCCTAATCATCATAATTATCTTTAATTTTATAATTATTTGGCAATAAATCACATTTATCCTAAAGTTTGATTAATTGAATATTTTCATATTTAATTAATTAGATTTAATATTTGCCACTTAATTGTTTAATTAAATTTAATTCTATCTATTATTAATTGTATTATTTAATTTTGACAATAAATCAAAATTCTTATGAATAATTGATTAAATTCTTATTTAATTAATTAAAGCATGTTGTCATTATTTAATAATATAGTTTTTAATAAAAGTTTGATTAAATAATTGATTAACCCATAAATCAATTGTTTTATTTTTCAAAAATCAGTTAAGTTGAGAATAAATCACTTTATTTATTTATTAATTCATAAAAAAAACATGCACAATCATAAAAGCAGACAACTATCAATTATCAATTAAAGTTAAACTCTATTTTGAGTTAAAACTTAGCTTTTCAATGTTTTTGTGAGTTAATTATCCTTTATTTAAAAATAACTCAAAAATCAACCTGAGTTATTTGAGTGATTTATGGCTTTTATCCATGCACCTCCAAAGCCTTGGATTTCTATAAAAACAAGGCTCATCTCTTCATAATTCATCTCTCAAACATCTCTCAAATTTGCATCCAAGCATCTCATAATTTTGCAAGCTTACTTTGCCAAACTCATCTCATATTTTTGCACAATCATGTTGGAGAATTGGAATTGAAGAATCAAAGCTCTTGCGAATCGACAGCTTTGTGAGATCAATCTTATTTTTGCATTCATATTGCATATCATTGTTAGATTAGCATTGCATATCAATTTTCAATAGCATTCATAGCATATCAATTTCATCTAGCATAGATTTCATATCAGATTAATCATTCATATTGCATAGAAAATATCAAAAAAAAAATAGCTTAATTGCATTCAATCTCATATCTAGATCAATTGCATTCAAATTCTTCATTTAGGTGTCGTCTAGGTCACTGATCTCGATTACAATCTGAGAACATCAATCTCGCACCTACTAGAAGGCAGTAAATCGCTTGGTTAGAGTAGATTTCAATTTTGCATGATTTTGATTATAGCTAACCTCTAATGTTTTACTGAAGTGTTGTGTTTACAGATCAGGTACAATTTTCACACACACATGTATCAGGTGGATGTTAAATCTGCATTTCTGAATGGAGATCTTGACAAAGAAGTCTATATAGAACAATCAGATGGATTTCCTCTATGCAAAGATAAAGACATGGTGTGAAAATTGAAGAAAGATCTGTATGGGTTGAAGCAAGCTCCTAGGGCTTGGTATGCAAGGTTAGACAAGTATCTACTTGGGCTTGGATTCAAAAAAGGTAATACAGACAGTAATTTGTATTTAAGAACTACTAAAGATGGAATCCTGATAGTAGAAGTGTTTGTGGATGACCTTATTTTTGGAGGCAATGATGATCTATGTAAGAAACTTTCTAAATAAATGGAAAGTGAATTTGAGATGTCCATGATAGGTGAAATGAGATTCTTTCTTGGACTGCAAATAACTCAAAATGAGAATGGTATTTTCATTTCTTAGATCAAGTATCTCAAATAATTGCTTAAGAAATTTGGAATGGAAGATTGTAAACTAGTAGGAACACCTATGGTGATTGGCAACAAGCTAAAAATTGATGATGAATCAAAGTGTGCTTTTCAAACCTTGTATAGATCAATGGTTGGAGGATTACAATAAATGACTCACACCATACTAGATATTGCTAATGTTGTTGGAATTGTGGATATATATCAGGCAGAACCCAAAGAAACACATCTAGTTTTTGTGAAAAGGATTCTGAGGTATCCTAGAGGAACCATAGATTATGGATTATGGTATGATAGAAATGATAGCTTTGAACTTCATGCTTATACTGATACTGATTGGGAAGGAAATATTGATGATAGAAAAAGTACCAGTTGTGGTGCATTTTTTCTTAGGAAAAAGTTGTTTTCTTGGCTAAGTAAGAAACAAGACTGTATAGCACAATCCACTACTGAATCATAGTATGTTGCTGCTGCTATAAACTGCACTCAAATTTTTTGGATGAAACAAATGCTAATAGACATTGGAATACCTTTTGATGAGCCTGTGGTTATCCATTGTAATAACACAAGTACAGTAAATATGTCAAATAATCCAGTGATGCACTCTAAAACTAAACATATTTCTATCAAGTAGCACTTCTTGAGAGACAAGGTGGCCGAAAAGGAAATCAAACTAGAATATATCAGTACAAAAGAGAAGATTGCAGACATCTTCACAAAGCCACTACCAAAAGATGCCTTTTAATATCTCGAAGGTATGCTATGGGTTCAGGCCCCTCCTACTCATAACTAATTGATGCAGAGGTGCATCAGTCCAGAGGTATTCAGAGCCTTATCCCTATCTGGACTGCATGTAGGGATCTACTCCTCAGGGGGAGTGATCATGGAAGAAATTTTATCTGTGAAGGTAGCCAAAGCCTCATGGCACCCTTTTCCATTTTTTTCAAAGGGGGAGTGTTGCTATGAGAAAATCCCTACTATATGGGAAGATTGTTTGATTGCAGGACTTTGGATTGATATAACTTTAGGATAATATTTTCCCATATGTTGACATCAATGCCAAAGGGGGAGATTGTTGGATATTGCTAATGCATGGGAGGTGATTGAGACATTTAATATGTTTAATCACTACATTAATGAATGGGAACTCATATTGTTGTCATTTGTGTTTTGTCACTGATGTCAACATATGTTTCTATGAAGGAACCAGACTGGTAATCACACTGTATGGACACTGTACTGATGTTTCAAATGTTGCGAAGTTAGATGAGAGTTCAAGTGGATGTTGTGATCTTATATATGAGATCACATCATTAGATGTTTCATATTGAGAGAGATACATATGTTTTAATGAAGACTAGTCATTGGACTGTGACAGTGAGAATTGATAGAGTTAGTCTTTGAGTTTTTCATATATCTTTCAGAGGATTTGGATTCAAGGTATGCGAGCTTGAAGGATGATAGACAAGGTACAAAATAATTTTAATTGGTCAGCGCAAGGTATGGAATGATTGGTGACATCATCTATGGCATGTCTTCTAGCGATGGCTTACTGTGAAGTTGACTCAAGAAATGAAGCATGTGCTTTGTTTGGCGAACACAAATTAAGGATGTCATTCCTTAATTGTTGTAATGTAATCATTGTAGACTTGTCTTAGATACCGTGTGTATCTTAGCAAGGGTTTATGTAATTGTTTGTAATTAGGAAATCCTCATGGTCTGACCTGATCATGGTAAATTATAATAAGGTATATATGTAGAGTCTTTTCTTTGGAAAAGATATGGATGCAATATATGTGAGATAAAGAAGCTAGAAAAGCTGTGAGCTTGTGTTTGTTGTATGTAGAGTAGAGGTTTACTGGTAAACTTCATTGGAAGTGATCAAGCAAAGACAGTTACTGGCAAACAGTTCAAAAGATTGTGTATTTCTTTATATACACCTGTTGTGAACTATTGAGTTTTGAAGGTGGATTTAACCTTCTTTGGGCAGTGAGCCTTGGGTAGTGAGCCCTCTCTTTTTTTCTTGACTCCTAACAAGGTCTGTCCTCTAACAAGGACTATGTACATACTGTAATATGTCAATAAGCTCCTAATAGGGCTATATCTTCTAACAAGGATAACTATACTCTCAGTACATCATTTGTGGGTGCTAATTACCACCGGGGTTTTTTACCTTTAACAGTGTTTTTCTTAAACCAAAATATTTTGTTATTGTGTTGGCATTCATTGTGTTCATTGGATCTAATATTGTGGAGCTTAAATTTTAAAGTTTAATATTTTGTTATACAACTGATTCACCCCCCCCCCCCCTTATTTGTATTGTGGAATATTATTCCTAACACAACTCAGATTAAGTCGTAATCCATGAAGAAAAAATATAGATCTGAACCAAATTTAATAAATCTCCTCCAAGAAAGAACGGATTAGGATGTGAACCCATCCATAGATTTATCATGTTGTTCAAAACACGCCATTAGGATTGCATGAGCTAATGAGCCAACTAGAAGGTTCTCCAATTGAAACACTAAAAATGAACAAAAAGAACACAATCCAAACAAACTAAAAGGGAAATATATTTGGGTGATGCAATATTTCCAATGGCCCTAGGATGCTCTTGCATTAGATGAAAAGCCTTTTCTCTCCTCTCTTTTTCTAATTTCCTAATGATAGATCACAATGTATGATTGAAATTTTGATACAAAAATAACTATAGCATAATTCAATCTAGAAAAATATTGAGCTTAAGATTAGGGTATGTGTAGGATCATGGTATGCCAAACTAGGCCCTTAAGTGGCAATGAAAATTCAAAAAATTAGGTTTAGCCAAGTTGACATAAAAATTTGAACAAGTAATAAATATTATTAAAAAAATATGTAAGAAGAGAATCTGTAGAAAGTTGAATTTAGTTTATAAGATACTAGACCTTTTTTGAAAAAAAATTATTCTATATGTTAAAAATTTCAAGAAAAAAATAAGAAGTACATGTATGTCTGACCACCTTAAACACAATCAAATGATAATTTTTTTTACAAGATTCTAGATATAAGTAGTAGACTCATGTCTAGATGTGACACATTTTTTTGTAATTTTCTTCCAAGTAAATAATTAATTATGCTTTTTCTTCTACAACTTTTCCAGAATACAAAAACTCTTGTGTCTGACCATGTTAACTTAGTCTAAACTTTATCAAATTAAAAAAAAAAAATTATATTTCTTGTAGTAGGAAAATCATAGAATGTGACACATGTTTTGGATTTCAAAAATGTTATATAGTTTGAAAGTAATAGCTATTTTTCAATAAGTTTATCAATCAGGACTTCTTTTTCATATGGCCACTTGTTGGCATACCATGATCCTGCACATACCCATTATTCATTATCTTGAGAAGATTGAAGGTCATAAAATTTAACAAGTATAATTTTTTTCTTAGACTAGACAACTTACTTGAATAACCATCCATCATTTAGATGATAAGATAATTGTATTAAAACCATGATGTTATTCTATATTATAGTTTTTGATTATGTAAAACAAGTTTTAACAAGTAATTGAAACCCAGAATAGGGAAAAGGATTTTACAATGAAGCACCACAAATAGAGAAATAAACAAAAGAGAGAAAGGCAATCAGATCAAGGGCCAACGAGAAAAATTCAGCAAAAAAGGATAGCAGAAAGAGCTAGCACCAATAGTAGTCCAACCACCAAAAAAAGAATAGTGGAACAACTCAAGACATATTCTCAAGAAAATTGGTCTCTTGCATCTGAATGTGATCAATTATGTCGACCGCATACTTGATCTGGTTGAGCTCCTCAGGGGAGGTAGTGGTGGCCCTTTTCCTTGTGCTTGATCTTGTATGCATACTCGGTCCCAGGTACAGGCTGACTTTTGGATCCTCATTGGTCTGGTCCTCAATTTTGTCACATGGGTTATCTTCCAAATTGGCAATGAGAATCTTAATATGCTCATTGGAAGCTTTGAGGATATTAAAACTTTTCTCAACAATGCCCTTGAGGGTACCCTCAATACTCGACACCTTGTTTTCCATTTCCAGCATGCGTGCCTCCAGCTTGTAGAAGTCAGCAGCGTTGAGCAGGGGGTCAGGGGTAGGTTTATCCCTCTCATCAGTGTCCCAAGTTTTCTTCTCCATATCACCCATCCTAGTTTTTAGATCGCTCACTTCAAAGAAGAGCCATTTGATGGACCTGTAATTATCCAACATAGTATTCCTAGCATTATTGAGCAAGTTAAAATTGAATTCCCAGGTGGAATCGCTCAGAATAACCAATGAGGGGTCAATGAGCTTAGAGGTCTCAATTTTTTTGCCTTCCCCTTTAGGCACCATGGGGTTAATAGTCTCACTGGTGATACCCAGCTTAGTCATGTGATAGTTTAAGAGCTTCAATGTCTTGTTCTTACATTTGGTGTCCTGGTAATGTTTGAGCTGAAGCGCAGGGGGGATGGCATGGGAGTCCTTATCACCCACATAAATCTTATTTTTCCTAGAATCCAAAACATCCAGAGGAATGGTTTCATGGGGAGCAGGGGAGGAACCTCTATCCTTTCCTTCTTCTTTGGAATCTGCAAAGACCATGTCTGAACTAATCTCCCTGCTCTTGTTCAGTTTGATCCACTAAGCATTCTTAGGACCCTTTTGCATTGTTCTCTTCTTCCACTTCTCCCTTGAGTTCTCCTCCTCGATGTCCATATCCTCCTCATCCTCATTGTACTCCTCATCTAAGGATATAGAAATTTCTATTTTGTAGGGGAGGGGTTCTTGGCCTCTTTCTTAACTTTCTGTATAATACCTTTTCTTTTTTTGGAGGTAGATTTGGAGGCCCCTTTCTTAATCTCCTCAACCTCCATATCCTCCTAGTCTTCAGAATGCAAACTAGTGCTATCCTCCATCTCTGAAGGCTCATAATCAAACCCTGAAGCATCCTCCTTAACCCCCTTATCCTTAATAGTTCTGATCACCATTTGTAATTTAAAGTAATCATAAAGAAGCACCAGCAAGCCCTCATAAAAAGTAGGGTTAGCGTTAGCTTTTCCCCAAAAACTGTTGATATTTTCATTAATGGATGAGTAAAGATAGAAGGGGAGGGAAACAATCATACCATGTCTGAAATGGTTGAGAAAGACAAAGTGGTAGGTGTGGATTTTAGAAAATCTTGAATCTAGCACTATATAGTAGATGATAGCCTAGAGCACAAACCTCCAAATTTTATTAATGCCCCCAGGGTGGTAGTAGGTCCCCTTCTTCATGATATTTTATTTCTCCTCGGACTCTTTGGGGAAATAATTCACCGTAGGGTCAATTAAACTATTCCAAAAGGAGTTAGGAGGTTTCAAACCCAAGGGGAGACCCAAATAGGTCGAAGGAAAACAGGTTGATACCATAGCCTAGGATCTTCGCTATCCTTCTCTTCCTTTCAAGGGGAGTATTGATAAAATAAAATGAACTTTTGTTCTAGTTGATAATCTAACCAGTTGTATTCAAATAAATATTCAACAAGTTTTTTATAGCTCTATCTTCTTTGATCGAGGCCTCACCCCCTAAAATAGTGTCATCAACAAATTGTTGGTGAGATAATTTAGAGTTCCCTGAGGAACGTTTAATTCCCTGCAAGACACCAGAGGTGATCTTCACCGAGATAAGTCTTCCAAGGCATCTAGTAAAAATGATAAAGAGGATAGGGGAGGGGGGGTCACCATGTCTGAGGCCTCTAGATGGTTTGAAGAAAGCTGAAGGAGATCCATTAATCAGCACTACTAGAGAAGGGGAGGAGACCAGTTGATGGATAATTCTGTAGGAACCATGGTTGAAACCAAAAGCTTCTAGAATCTTCAACAAAATTCTCTAGTCCAGCCGATTGTAAGCTTTGGAGAGATCAAGTTTGAGGAAGAAAATCGCTCTATTAGCTGAATCAAGGGAGTGGATGACCTCATGCATCATGATGATGGAATCAAGAATCTATCTACCAAGGACAAAACCAAATTACTTATGTGAAATGATCAAGGGGAGAAATTTGATAAGTCTTAGGATAAGCACCTTGGAAATAATCTTGTAAAAAGTTTTTCATAAGCTGATAGGTTTGAAGTTCTCCATTGCCTCCGCACCAAAAATTTTGGGAATGAAAACCAAGAAAGTAGAATTCAACTCCTTCAGAAGGTTCTTCGAGCCAAAGGACTCCTGAACAACTTGAACCACATCCCCCTTAACAATGTCCTAGTAAAAGTGGAAAAAGAACATGAGGAATCCATCAGGTCTCGGTGCTTTTTCCCCTGCCATAATTTGCACAACTTTGAAGACTTCCACCTCCTTGGGGATAGAAAAGATAACCTTGTTGGTCTTCAGAAATAACTGTAGGAATGTGACCCAGTATCGTGGCCTAGTCTTCTGAAGAGATAAGATTATCCTTAGAAAGGAGAGCCGAAAAGAAGGCAGTGGTTTCATTGGAAATGTCTTTATCCTCCATAAGAATCTCATCCTTCCATCTCAATTTGTTGATTCTATCGGCAGCCCTATGCTTCATAGTAGTCAGATGGAAAAACCTCATGTTTTTGTCCCCTTCCTTCAGCCAAATAGATCTAGAACTTTTTTTCTAGTATAATTCCTCCTTGCCAATCATATTATAATAGTCAGAGAGTAGGAATTTCTCTTTCTATAGGCATTCATAATCATAGCCAAACTTCTAAATCTCCCCTTGAATTTGATTAAGAGCGAAATGAATCTCAACTTTAGAAGAAAAAATATTGCCAAACTCATTCATGTTCCAAAGTTTCATATTATTCTTAACATTTTTGAGTTTTTTGGCAATTCTAAACATAGCAGAGCCATCAATATGGATATCCCAACATTCCATTAACTTCATTTTCAGATCTGGGTGAGTAGTCCACATTTTTTCAAATCTGAAAGGGAAGTTTCACTTTTTAATGAGGGGATCAAGGGTGAGAGAAATGGGGGAGTGATCCGAGCCAAATCTAGCCAGAGCCAACAGAGAGAAAGAAAAAAAAAAAGCCAATCAAGGGTAATAATGGCGTGATCAAGACATACCTAAATATAATCTTTACCAATTCTTCTATTAGACCAAGTATAATCAGCCCCTTGGAGATTCAGGTCAAGGAGTGCTTGATCATTGATGAAGTTCATAAGATCCATTCTACTTTATAGGTCTGGGATACTCCCTCTATGATTTCCCCTTCTTTATGGGGGGTGTTGAAATCACCTGTGATTATCCCTCTAGAGAACTAACCAGCTAAAATAATGGTTCTAATCCTTTCCTAGTACTTACATATATCATTTTTAGAGTTAGGAGCATAAACATTTAAGATAAACCAACTATCATTATCACATTTACTAGTGAGTTTCATTAATAGAAGATTACCTTCCTCATGAATGACCTCCCCTTTTAGGATAGCAGATTTCTAGAGAAAAGAAACATCTCCAGAAGCCCCATCAGAGTTGGATCCCACAACCTCCATGGACTTCGAGATATTGAGGCTTTCTAACTTGTCCTTAGTCATCTTAGTTTCCTGAATCATAAAAATATCGGTCTATGATCCCTAATCATATTCCTAATGATGTCTTGCATATGTGGTCCATTTAGGCCACGAATGTTCCAAGAGATAATCTTCATTTCTTTTTAGATGAGTAGGCTTCATGAAAGGTACGTTGATTTCCATCCGCAATATTTTTACATGCTTCATCATCTCTGATTTGGTTGGCTTTCTTCCTGCCTGGTGTTTTGGTTTAGCTCCAACATCAACTTTGTTTTTGCTTCTTGTTGCCGCCGGCGAAATAGGGGAAGGATCCCTATTATTCTTTTTCTTTCCTTCCTTGGAGACTAAAATCCAACACCTTTCTTCCGACCCTTCTTTGAATTTTTTGAATAGCGCCTCCATAGAAAGTTGTCTAAGAGAGACTGATTCGAGCAACTCCTCCATCTTAGAAATCTGGCCAGGAGAACCAGGGTTTTCTCTAAGAATCAAAATCTGCTTGACTAGGGAGGGAATAAGGGAATTACAACCATGTCCCTCTTGGATATTGGAGCCAGCTGGAGTGTTAAATCCCAAGAGGCTAGGGATAATTTATCCTTCCTCTATGTTTTGTAAGTCAATAGAGTCCAAGACAAGAGAGATGCAGTCAATATTAGAGTCTCCTCCTTCCAAAAACCTCTGATCATTGTCAAAATCCTTCTCAGGAATAGACGAGATAGAGTCCCCACCATAAACACCTAAAACCTCCACCCAAGGAGAAGGGGGAAACTCATCCCTCTCCGCTGATAAGGGTTGCTCATTGCCTGTCGAAGAAATGAGCCCCCCCCCCCCCCCCCACTTTATCTAGGGCAAGGGTATACTCCAGAACATTCTATAGAGGATTCCTCACCAAGGATTCCTGTTGGTGAGGAATAAAGTCCTTATTGATATGACCTTCTTCTTCAGATGGACTATCCGAGTCTTTTTTCTTCCAAGCTTTCTTTTGGGCTTTTCTAGTTTTTTCCTTAACCATGAACTCTCCTTAACCATGAACTCCAAACATGCCTTGGCTAGATGACCCACCTTCTTGCAATGGAAGCAGGCAAAAGTTACACTTTCATAGTCAAGCTTCTGCAATCTTTTTCCAAGGTTAGAATGAATCTCAATAATCTCTGGCATATCCTTGCCTTGGTCAACTCCAATACAAATTCTAGTGTAGCTCAACCTACTTCTTGCTACTATAACAAGATCAATCGAAAGGAGTTCCCTAAATGATCTAGCTATCCCGATAAAGACATCCTCAAACCAAAACTCTAGAGGAAGTTCCAGAAGTCAAACCCACATCGGGGCCTGAACAAAAAAAGAATCATTCAGGTCTAAGTTATGAGACCATTTATGTAAACCCAGAGTGGCCTTACCAATGGTCCACGTCCCGGCGCAGAGAATCCTATATAGGTCCTCTTGACAAGAGAATTCAAAAGATAGGAAACCCTTGGCCATGGTAGCAATACCCACGTGGCTCTTGAGAATCCATTTTTATTTGAAAAAGCTCTAGAATGATATCAATATTAGGTCTAGCCCCAACAAACTTCCCAACCAACGTGAGGGGCATCGCAACAATATTATGATCCACTAGCTCATCCAGAACAATAATAGCATATCTACCCTTCCCTTTATTAGAAAGGTCCTTGATATCAGGGAAAGAAGATTTACCCATGGGTTTGACCCCAAACAAAGTCGACAAGGGTTTGAGAGGGGGAACCATATCCTGAGCATGGGAAAAGGAAGACTCAGAAAAACCCGAGGGCATACCTTTTGGAGGCTAGAAAGGGGGTTGACCATTCTCCCAAAAATCAATTTACCAGGGTCTTTGAGCTTCGCGCGTGGGACCCCATCCACCTTCTCCTTTTCATCTGAGCTTGAGTCAGCAGGAATCTCCGCACCATGGGTAGAAGCATCCGCAGAGGCCCTTGCAGCATGCGCAAAAGAAATCCCACCCAAAATAAAATTTGAATTTCCTCTAGCGCCAGCTTCATCTATCTCCTTATGGTTCTCAAAAATTTAAAGCCACAACCATTAGATTCGAATGAGTAACAATATTGCAAAGTTGTTCATAGCAACTTTTGAGCAATTTTGACAACTTGCAAAGTTGTTCATATTATAGTTATCCTTCAAACTATTTACCTTTAGCTTCCTTTATTTAGGCACCTCATTTTTCATATGACATTTAAAAAATCTGAAAATGTCTATAATAATATATTTGTTTTCTTCTAATTAAATGATTTCTAGATTATATTTCTCTAGGACCCTCGAGATAAAAATCATTGGATTGAGAATTTAATCCTCTTATGTTTCTAGAAGAAAGAACCTTCATAGATAAACCTTTATTTTCTCAGTGCCTGCAAAGACAACTTCTAGTTGAATTTGATTGCCAAAAACAACCTTTCTTTCTTTCATTCCATAGAAAAAAATACTTAGTAAGTCCCCCTCTCTTATTTTCTCCAAAATATCCCTTCTTCTATAGTATTTTCTTAAAAGAAATTAGTTTGCTCATAATTTTGTTATGAAGAATAAATTCAATTTTTTTAAGATATCCCTATTAAATCATTTAATCAATTTCACGGAGAAAATGGATTAAGGTCTTTTATCTTTTTCTTAAAGCTCTAATTTCTTAACTTGTAAAAACACGAGTCTATTATGAATTTTTTTAAGCTCACATTTGAATTCATAATCCTCAAGCAACTTCCTGGTGGTTGTCCTTCTATTCTAATAATGCACTACTTTTAACTTCATCTTTTCTAGAATTTGAGAATACCTCAATAATTTTCAATTTTTTGTAGAGACTTTCTATTTTACTATCTTAGATAAAATTACCATATTCATAATATCCTCTACATTTAAAAAGAATTTCAAAATCAAATATATAAAACATTCAAAAATTTCTTCACAAAAGTAACATTTTTAGAAATTGAAAAATATAAATCCAATTTCACATATATTCTAGTATATGAAAAAAGGCTACAACTAGGTAAAGGTCTTGAAATATCTATGGCCTTCCCTAAGACACCAACAACATTATCAAAAACATAGATAGACCAAAACCTTTGGGAAATAAGGGCCATTATTTGGATTTTATTTTAAGAATTAAAGCTTATATACTAACTTTCTATCTATATTCTTTAAAAAATTGTCCCCAAAAACTCCATGCGTATTAAATTCATTTGCAGATATTGCTATAATACAAGATCAAATTTCATATTCTTCTTCTTGAATCTTCCAATTCCTTTGCCTAGAAAACTAATCACAAGTGACATGTACAAATCAAACTATTGAAATGCAAAAATGTCTTCTGAAAGCTCAGGTTAGTAAGTAGGATCATTCCAAAATATGCTTGCTGCAAATAGTTTTCTCAAAAGATCTATCTTGTTTTCCCATTCACAACTATTACACGTTGAATTCTTTGCAATGAGTTGACGATCTAAAACCAGATCCAACAAAACTATATCTAAATAACTGAGATAAACCAACATCCACGGCCCATATATAAACACAAGAGACCAGTAGAAAAAGAAAGAACCAAAGTCAATGGAACTCAAATTGCTTCATTTTAAAAATCACTTACTAAAAATAATCATTAATTGAAAAACTAATAAGAACAATAATATATTCTAGATACATTTGATTGCTTTTGTGATGACCCAATTCTGACGTAATGGATCCTTAATAGTTACATTGAAAAGATTCAGATTTTGCTAGCTTTCATGATTGATTCATGTGGGTCACTTCTGTCTTATGCTGGACTAAAATATGGCTCGTAATTTTCCAACTAATCAATAAAAATGAAACCACATATCTCAACATTCTATTCCATAAGGTTCCGTTGGCACCTTTGTCTACTCAAAATTCTGAGGCCCTCAATATAATATGATGGAGACAATGACAATATCATGGCAAATACGGCCATTTCTGAGGTCCCCATCTCCAACTCTTTCCAATCTTTTGCGGATTGCAGGCAGAAGTTTTGAAAGGGCACCATGTTTGTCTCGTTTGTGGCCTACATATCTCTCAGCACTCCAGTAATTCATTGATATTATGTCTATTCTTCATTATCTCCCAATGGGCGGTGTGAAGACCCCACGTACATAGAGAAATCACATCTTTGATAGACCCCTATCTCATGGTTTTAGTTCTTGGAACGTCTAAACAGCAACCTAAAAAGCTTGTCTTGCCGAGAACCAGTTGTTTTTTAATTGTCTTTATATACTATGAAGTTTAGTTGACTGAATAGCCCACCAGTTAGTTCTTATGTGCAAGAATAGGTCTACTTTGAAAATCTGATTATTGAAGCATATATTACAAAAATGACTTTCATTATAGAAATTGAGGTTTGATTGTGTTTTTAGGTGGAAAAAGGATTATTATTGTTGATAGGTAGCTTTTGTCTTTATAATGAATATAGTATGGAGCTAAAAACCACCAAAATAAGACTATTGTCTTCGATCTTTAGTATCTGGTTAAAGAGTTCTTATTATTTTAATTTGTTGTTTTGTATTTGAAATTATGATTCTTATCATGCTAATCTAATCAACAACATAAATCATTTCTTAAAAGATTTTATATAATGGGATCAAATGTTGTTCAATTGTTCTATTTTTTATATAAAGATGTGACGATAAATACAATTATAATTGTTTAGTTGCTACAAATAAGTGTTGATTGATTGATAATAAAGATGTTAGATTGTACATTTGACTTTGCTAGCCCAATAATGGAATGGTATTTATTTTATATTTGTCATCATATTAAATCATGTGTAAAAAATACAACTACCTCACAAATGCCACATAAGCACAATAAAAAAAACTCAGAAAAGTAAAAAAAAAAAATATAGTCATAGTCTGTCAATCACTAAGACTATTCCACATAATTTATTCATTTTCCTAAATAAGATAAATGCAATATTCTAACCATATCGTCAAATAACATCAAAGTACAATATAATAGAAATTGATCGTACTGTTGAGAGTACATGATAATCCAAATCAATACAAGTGAAATAAATACATCAAAGATGTCGACCAATATGTTGTGCATCATACATCATGAATATGCAAAGGTACAAAAAGCAAGTGCATGACCTATAGGCCGAAATGGAACAAGATATAAATGTAGGCTATCAAACTGTCTATCGTCCATCTGCATGCTCCAGTCACCTAAGCCATCGAACTATTGTCCATCTTCAAATCTTGAGATGAATATGTGGTCCAGACGCTTTTGTTGCCCAACCATAGAGTGGTTAGCTCTACGGGGCTCATCCTGAAAAGAGAGCACACCAACCCTACACAAGGAGCCTAGCAACTTGGCACTGGTGGATCGAAAGGAATCTGGTGCAAGTTGTGAACTATTTACTTCCTCATAAGTCTAAGTAGAACTAACACAGATATGGTAGAAAGAAAGTACAAATAACCAACACATTTCAAGCAAATCAGGTTTTTTTCATAGCTTAGGCCCTAAGCAATTCTTACCAGAAATTTAAAAAAAATGTCTTCTTATTACTATGAGAATTTTACTCTA